>CAKNWT010257341.1:0-10404 GCA_932066315.1 Andricus coriarius
TTGGGAGAAGCTGGTCGCCATGAAACTTTCTTCTGTTGGCAGCACTGGCACACGTTCAAAAACTGTATAAGGACTTTTTTCAAAATTATTAATAATTTCCGAGATATGTGTGATGTGACAACTAGTACTTGTTACAACGAGGACACACTTCCCCTAATTTATGGTAACTTACCAAACATTTCTAAAAATTCAATTGGAAAATGACTATAAATTTAAGGAAATTTATGGAAATTTGTGGAAAGAAAAATCTGAAGGCGACCAACCATTTCCTCTTCCATCTCTTTTTTATTTCTTTTGTCTTTTTTATTTTTATTACTATCAAATCACAATAAAAAAGCATGGATAATATTCACTAACGTTTCGGTGCTCACACAGCACCCTTATGAAGGTAAGAAAAATTAGAACAGAAGGAAACACCAAGGAAATACGATGCTATCCTCCTGGATACCTGAGAACTAAGTGTGGGTCAAAAGCCAAATCCGTTATAAACAAACAAGAAATAAGAGAAAGTCAAGGCTCATGAAGACCTATTGCTAAATGTCATTATTCATATTAGAATAACTTTTGTTTAATTTATCCAAATCTGTTTTCAAATTAATAGACAACTTATTTTGTTTTCTAATATAAAGCATTTCCATGAATTCTCTCTTTCTCTCTTTACTTTCACTATGTAAAATTTCAACATTATCCCAGTCGAACTCATGGTCAATATCAACAAACCCTCTTGTATGTCTAGCAAGAACACTCTTATAACAACGTCCCAAACGAACATCACTTTTGTGTTCCTCCAACCTAGTATTAAGAAGTCTGCCAGTCTGTCCCACATAAGTCATCTTAAAGATCTTGGTAGTGATGTTGTAAATAACACTACCTTTTTCAAATTTATCTAAAGGATCTTTACAAAAAGTTATTATTGAATCCATTTTAAATGGTATACTGAAAATAGTATGAATATCAAATTTTTTTAACATAAATTCAATAGTTTTCGAAATTCGACCAAAAAAAGGAAGAATAAAAGTATTAAAAGAACTATATTCTCTCAATTCATTCTGATCATCTGTAAATAAAAAGTTACTTTGTTTTTGATTTGTTGAATTCTAATTGTGATATGTTGCTCAATTAACTTTTGTGGCTCAAGATTAGGAAAATGGATATTCCTAACAATATTCAAATTCTCTTTGTGAAATGAAACGTGGGACACACCTAGAGCTCTTTCAACCAAGTTTTTGATTATTGCAATTTTGTATTGAAAAGGATGAGCAGAAAATAAATTTAAAATTCTACCTGAATATGTTCTTTCTCTATACCATTTGTGAATAATATTACCATCCTGAACTTGAATTACTTCTATGTCCGTTGAAACAATTAAGAAGAGACACTTTTAGGATTCTAGACAATTGGAGAAAGAAAGGCTTTTAGGAAATGATATAAGATGGACTGATATAAATACCGAAGACACAGTTCTTGCAAGATGTTATGGTTTGAGAAAGATTCATAAAGAAGGCTATCCTTTGAGAATAGTTATTTCAACTATTAACACTCCCACGAAATTTGTAGAACAAAACTTTAATTTGATACTCAAAGACTCCATTACAACTTCAAAATTCAATATTAAAAATAGCTGGGAATTCCAAAAAAGTATTATTAAAAAAACTGTTCCTGATGACCATGTAATGATTTCTTTGGATCTTGTTGCAATGTTTCCAAGCAAACCCTTTGAATTAGTTAAACGGGCAATTTTAAATAGATGGGACAATATAAAAACACGAACTCGATTAAGTAAAAAAGAATTTATTAATGGGATAGCTTTTATAGTGAACTCAACTTATTTTAAATTCAATGAATCTTTTTATAGGCAAAACTGTGGTACTCCCATAGGTTCAGTCATTTCTCCGATTTTAGCAGAAATAGTTATGGAAGATTTGGAGGTCTTTGCTTTCAAGAAGCTAGATTTTATTTTGCCCTTTTATTTTCGTTATGTTAATGACACATTATTATGTGTTCCGCTAGAAAAGTTGCAGGCAGTTATTGATGCTTTTAATGGTTTTCATCCAAAACTTCAATTTAGCCATCAAATAGAGAAAAATAATAAAAATTCTTTTCTGCTCATCCTTTTCAAAACAAAATTGCAATAATCAAAAACTTGGTTGACAGGGCTCTAGGTTTGTCCCACGTTTCATTTCACAAATAGAATTTTTTGAATATTGTTAGGAATATTCTTTTTCTCAAACATTGCTCACGAAAGTTAATTGAGCAACATGTCACAATTAGAATTCAACAAATCAAAAACAAACAAACTAACATTTTACCTACAGATGATCAGAAGGAATTGAGAGAATATAGTTCTTTGAATACTTTTGTTCTTCCTTTTTTTGATCAAATTTCGAAAACTATTGAATTTATGTTAAAAAAATGTAATATTCATACTATTTTCCACATACCATTTAACATTGATTCAATAATAACTTTCTGTAAAAATCCTTGACATAAATTTGAAAAAGGTGGTGTTGTTTACAACATCGCTTGCAAGATCTGTAAGATGACTTATGTGGGACAGACTGGCAGACTTCTTAATACTAGGATGGAGGAACACAAAAGTGATGTTCGTTTGGGACGTTGTTATAAGAGTGCTCTTGCTAGACATACGAGAGGGTTTGTTGATATTGACCATGAATTCGACTGGGATAATGTTGAAATGTTACATAGTGCAAGTAATGAGAGTAAGAGAGAATTCATAGAAATGCTTTATATTAAAAAACAAAATAAGTTGTCTATTAATTTGAAAACAGATTTTGATAAATTAAACAAAAGTTATTCTAGTTTGATTAATTACATTTAGCAATAGGTTTTCGTGTGTCTTGACTTTCTCTTATTTCTTGTTTGTTTATAACGGATTTGCCTTTTGACCCACACGGCGTGCCTGAACGGGAGTTAAATAAAATTTTCATGAACGTCGAGCTCTGTTAAATTAAAACTAGTTTAATGGTTTTTTTATACCTTTTTCAACTAATTTCGTAGCTAAAGTGGCTTCCAAATACTTTTATCAAAGTTACTCATCAGCGAATCTCTACATTAATTTTTTGGGCCAAAGCGCTTTATTTAAACAAAATTTTCCTGCTTATCCGGTATCGCTATTGGATTTTTAGACAACCATACAATTTTTTAAATGTAAAACATGGTATGGTTTTACGCAATTTTCAAAATATTCTTACAATTTTTTAAAACGAACTAACGAAACCAGATAAGCGGGAAAATTTTGTTTGAATCAACTACTTTTTGCGAAAAAAAACACGTCTATTCAGTGCACATTTATTTCTAATTCAAATTTAATTGATGCAGTCGCTAAACGAAAATATCGTTTTTATCTGCCTTCTTTTCGAACTCTTTTTGAACGACTGCAACTTAATTTTCGTAAACGTCTTGTTTGTTTTTACTCTTTCTCGTAAGAATTTTCCGATTTTGAAAACACTGAAAATTCTTGTATTTAGTGATAATGGAAATCATCTCTCCTGATAAAAAAAATATTTTAAAAAAATGATAAACATAAATGATAAACATAAATGATCAAAAACCAATGATATGCTTGCCTGTTTACGTTCTTAAATTATTTTTATCCACAATTTGTCTGATGATAATATTTATTTGGGATTCTATAATGAACAAGCAATAGAATCCGTTCATCATGACTTTAAAATCACGTGGGAGAAGTATGAAGTTGGAAGAGCAAATTCTAATTATGATGAACAATTATTGCGGGCTGTTTGTGAATGCAACTCTTCTCATATCGAAGTTTTTTGCTCTTTTAAAATATACAAATACATTCAAAAACTTCAATTCAGTTTCAGTGCTCAGGAATTCATTTCTCAAATTAGTGTACAAAATGATATCATGATATGAATCTTATTTAAATAAATCCATAAGTTCACAGCTTTATTCGAGTTATTCTTATTTCTTACTGCAATATAAAGGCTAATGTATAAAGATCAAATAAAATTCAATGACATTCTCGTATAGCGACTGTATCAATTAAATTTGAATGAGAAATAAATGTACAGTCAATGGAAGTTCTTTTTCGCTCAAAGTACTTGATTCAAACAAAGTTTTCCCGATTATCTGGTTTCGTGAGCTCGTTTAAAAAAATGGTGAGCATTGTTTGAAAATTGCGTGAAACCGTCTTTGACCTTAAAAAATTATATAGCTGTCTAAAAGTAAAATAGCGACACCGCATAAGAGGGAAAATTTTGTTCAAATAAAGTTATTTGACCCAAAAAATGAATGTAAAGATTCGCTGATACGTAACTTAAAAAAAAGTATTTGAAAGCCGCTTAGTTACGAAATTAGTGAAAAAAAGGTATACAAAACCTTTGAACCAGTTTTATTTTGACAAAGATCGACGAAATATTTCCATTTTTGTCCAAAACATCCCTATTTATGTTGTACTCAAAGATCCTGCAAATAGCCAGGAGATAGGATCGTATTTTCGTTGCTGTTCCCACCTGTTCTAATTTTTCTTACCTTGACAAAGGTGTTGTGTGAGCACCGAAACGTTGGTGAATATTATCCATGCTTTTTTATCGTGATTTGATAGTAATAAAAATAAAAAAGAGGAAAGAAATAAAAAAGAGAAGGAAGGGGAAATGGTTGGTCGCCTTCTCATTTTTCTTTCCTATTTATTATTTTTATCCAAAGAAACAAATTTTTATTTTGTTTTTAGGAATTGCAAAAGGAGCATTTTGTGGTGGCTGTCCAAATTTCATCGATAGATTCTTGGTTTATTTTCAGGAATTTATACATTGACTTGAGTTTTGGACGTTAAATGTGATTTTTAATTTGATTTTAATCTAATTTAAGATTCTTAAATTACCATAAATTACCCAAAATTAATTTTTAGAAATTTTGATTAATTTTTGAAAATTTATGAAAATTGTCGGTCGTTTATAGTTATTTTACAGGAAAATATGGTAACTTACCATAAATTATCCAAAATCACGGTCGTATACACAGGTCCGGGGGCTCTCGTGGTGGGGGAAGTTCCCTAATGTAAGCCAGAAAGTTTCGCAAACTGACCACTGAATGTAGTGGCGTATGTGTTGAGTAGTGCAGGATTTGAATTTCAAAAGATAAACAAAACACGTTTTCAAACATTTTCTAACCTCAGAGTCTCAACTGGTGTCAAGAATATTTGGTGAAGTATTAATTTTGGAACTTTCATTACAGTAACCATTTTATCGGTTAACTTAATTTGCTATCGACAATGTTTATTTATAAGAAATTTTTATTATATTTAAAAATGTGTGTTAAGGCCACTCGTTGCACTATATTAATATTTTGAAAAATCAGTTTCAAGCAATTTACTTTAAATCATATAATTTTTAGAATCAATATGTGTTTATTTATTTCATTAATTAAAAATGCATCCACATTATTCAAATTATTGAATACATCTGGATTAAATTGACTTCTTGAAATTAAAATTTCAAATTAATCCGCCACTTTCTCTACTCTACCATTACGCCACTACCGGAAGTGGCAATTTTGTGAAATAATCGGAAGCTTCAATAAGGGTACTTCCCCCACCATGAGAGCCCCCGGACCTGTGTATACGACCGTGTCCAAAATTCATCTTTAGAAATTTCTACACATTTTCGGAAATTTATGAATATTTACGATAATTTACGGTAATCTTACAAGTAATTTATGGTAACTTAAGATAAATTACTCAAAATTTAATTTCAAAGTTTCTATAAAGTTCCGGAAATTTCCGGTACTTTAAGGTAATTTGATCAGTTATATATGGTAAATTTCCATAAATAACCCTAAAATTCTATTATTTGCAAATCGAAATGTCACCAACGTTTTTACGGTGAGAAGGCCTGATAATCATAAAATGCGAGCACACATATGTATAATTTTCATTATTCTCTTACGAGACTTTTCAGTCCCTAGGAAGTAGAAAGTATAGCTTTAGTCCCGACTCATAAGCGTCGAAAGGGGGTGAGATCATGCATGTGTCACAAAAAAATATATTCAAATTTGAATTGTATGAAAATCCCGCGTAAATAGATCGTTTTAGTCAGTGATAAAAATGGGTAAGTGACCGACTGTCGGTAGTTTCTTAACAAAAAAATGTTAACGAATCTTCTTGCGAGACATCACTCGATCGCGTTACCGTATTTTTGGTAATAGTATAATCTCAATGTGTAGCAATAAACAAACTAGTGCATTCGATGGAAACAGTCGTGGAAACTCCAAATCTGCCCTTATATTAGGGATTTGAGTTCGCAATAAAAATATATGCGGGAAACAAAATTCTCCAGCGGAAAAATCGTAATAATTTTCGTAAGTATGGTCTGGTAGAGTTCAGGAGCGGACTATAATTTTCCTTTTTTTTATTTTCAATTTGGCTGGAATACTTTGCAATTAAATCTATCCAGAAGGCAAAGTCATTGAGAAGGCAGACACTTTCACTTAATCCAATTTATTGATTAAATTATTCAATAATTATGGTTTTCCGTTATTATAATAATTGTTAGAAATAATTTAAAGTAGATTAGAACAATTATTTCACTTATTGTGAAATTTGGTTACCGGCTCCGCACGCACGAGGCTTTCGTTTCTCTCTCCCGATTTGTACTAAATTTTCGCTGTTTCGACCAATCGGTAATGAGAAAGAAATTTATACGTCACACTATCATACGTCACTCAAGCAGATCTTACATGTTAAATTTCACTGCGTGAACATACCGCCCGCCTCGTTCTTATACCAAAAGAACGAAACACATCAAAGCTCTGACAATTATTAAAAACTTTTTTTTTTTTTTGTTTTAAAGTTTGTACGGATGTATATGTCTTATCAAATGTCTAATAAATCGCGAATATGTCGATTTTTGTATTGCCAACTAAAGCAATAAAGGATTGAAAAAATACAAAATTTTATACAGTAAATATAGTTAGAGTTTCTTGTAAATAATACCATGAAATTAATCCTTGGTAATATAAAGTAACTTCCAATATCCTTTCTTAAATTAGTAACATTCGTTTGTGGCAACGTCATCCGCCATGAACATTTAGTTTTAAACTTCCTTAAGTTCTAATGCTTTATTAATCGGTAATAAGCACAATTTGACAAGCGGTTCTTTATAAACACCTTTTGCTGTTTTAACTACTACCGTTCTTACTAGACTGTCCTGACCGGGATGGCAAGCAATGACTCGGCCTAAACTCCACTTACAGGGAGGATTATCTTCATCACGACGAAGTACTAGATCGCCCTCTTTAATGTTCAATTCTTGATTTTGCCATTTATACCGATTTTGAACGCTTTAAAAATATTCTAGAGTCCACCTTTTCCAAATTATTTCTTTAATTCTCTGTACCAACTGCCATCGAGACAGTCTATTCATAGTCAAATCAAGGTTTGATGGTTCTGGTACAGGAAGCAAAGTCGAACCTGTTAGAAAATGGCCCGGAGTTAGGTAAGAGAGACTTTCTACATCGTCTGAACTTGCAGATATTGGCCTTGAATTAAGACTTGCCTCTATCTGACAGAGAAGGGTAGACATTTCTTCGATTGTGAGAGTGTGGTTTGCAACTATTCTATGAAGGTGATGCTTGACACTTTTGACACCTGCCTCCCACAGTCCACCGAAATGAGAGGCATAAGGAGGAATAAAATGCCAGGTTATGCTTTCAGCGATGAAAAAGTTTCTCAAATTTTCGTCATCACGTAATTTTCGGAGAGCGATTTTCAATTCTTTTCTTACACCCTGAAAATGTGTGCCGTTATCGCTATAAAAGTTTGAGGGTAGGCCTCTTCTCGCAACAAATCTTTTTAATGCAGCTAAAAAGGGAACCGTAGTAAAATCGCTTACTAATTCTAGATGTATAGTTCTTGTGGCTTAACAGACAAAAAGAGGTATATAAGCTTTATATGATTTATGACCACGTCCAATACCTAATCTAACGAAAATAGGTCCTGCATAACCAATACCACTATGTTCGAATGGCCTCGATCTTGTCACTCTAGCAATGGGTAAGTCACCCATAATTTGAGATGGAATTTTTGCTCTTTGTCTAACACAAGTAAAACATTGGCTAATTATATGACGAACTGAGTCGCGCACCTTTAGTATTCAAAAATTTTGTCGTAAAATATGCAGAGTGAGCTTCGGACTACGGTATAATGATCTGATATGCGCCTGTTCTATTATTAAATTCGTAATATGATGTTTAGGCAATATTATCGGATGTTTGGTATCATAGTGAATAGGTGCGTTTTCCAAACGTCCTTTCACTGTTAAGAGCCCATCCATATCAAGAAATGGGCATATCCTTTTTAAAGTCAGAGTTTGAACACCATCTTAAACCTAATACCTTTTTTGTTTCATCTTCGTGTTCACCGAAATTGACTACCTTGTTTTCAGACATAGTTTCATTTAATTTAGTTAACCTAGGATCATTAGCTGACCACTTACTTAAAGAAAATCCTCCTTTTCCTAATAACAATGTTAGTTCCTTTTGCAGTTATAAGGCCTGATCTAAATTATCCGATCCAAACAAAACGTCATCTGCATAGAAGTCACGGTTAAGGATGAAACTGACATCGGGGAAGTCAGAAGCCTCATCTTCGGCTAATTGTTTTAGAAATCCATTTGCCAAAAAAGGGGATGACGCCCTTTCATAGGTAAAGGTCAGCAATTGATATTCTACCAATTTTCTAGAAGGTCCGCGGAGACAAACTATTCTTTGTAAGTCTATATCTTTCGGATCTACTAAAATTTGACTAAACACTTTACTTATATCTGCCGTCATTCCGAAACGGTAATTTCGCCGTCGTAAGATGACAGCTGTTAGTTCATTCTGTAGTTTTGGACCAACCATGAGTACATCATTTAAGGACTTCCCAGAAGAAGTGGGACTAGATGCATTAAAAACTACTCGAACGGGAGTAGTGCTACTAGACTCGCGAATTACAGGATGATGCGGCAAATATACTGTTGGGCAACTCAATAGAGTTTGTTTACCATCATCTGTGAGTCGTCGCATATGACCGAGTGTTTCGTACTCGTCAAGAAAATCTTCGTATTTTTTGGCTAAATTAGAATTCATAGCGAGTCATCGTTCTACACTGTAGAGCGCAGATAAGGCTCTTGGTAATGATTTTCCAAGAGAATCGAGAGATTCTTCTTAAATAGGAAGGCGTACAACATAACGCCCTTCTTGGTTACGCCAATGCGTGTTAGAAAAGTGATTTTCGTAAAGCTGCTCTTCTTCGGTGAGCATAGATTGCTGCGGAATGTCTTCTAATTCCCAGAATCTCTGTAGATCGAAATTGATTTCCGATAAGGTTGAAACATGATTTATTCTGATACTCGACTTTGCCTGCGAATTTTTGTTTGGAATAGGACCCGATAGAATCCATCCAAATATCGTAGACTGCGCGGTTATAGATCCAGGAGGACCCTGACACAACCCTGGTAACAGAAGCGAGCCATAATAATCGGCTCCAATTACTATTTCGAGTTTTTGTCCACTAAAGGGTTCAGGATCTGCTAGATGAAGGTCGCGAAGGTAATCATATGTGAAATTGATTTCAAATTGCGGAGGGCTATAATTCATTAAACGAGGCAAGGTATAGGCAGTAATCGGATATTTAATTTCATCATTGTTTGCTGGCGAAATAATCAAATCTACTCACGCTTTCGCCACCCCAATCAAGACTTCACCCGTCGCAGTCACTCTAATCATTACAGGAGCGCTCTTACGTCACAACAAGTTTACCAAAGGTTCTGAAATAAAAGTAGGATGAGACCCTTGATCGAGAAAGGCTCTTACAATAACTTATCGACCATTGTGTGCACGAATTTTAATTTTTGCAGTAGCTAGCAAGGTCGTACCGCTCTGTGACCATCGCAAACTTAGCGGTGAATTAGTAGCCGTTGCATTTAATGATGCATTATTCGAATTAGATTTAATAGAAGATGCAGGAGATGCTTGCTGGATGAGTAATTAAGTGTGATGATGTTTTTTGCATTGAAAACACGTAATTCTACTTTTGCAATTTTGGCTGCGATGATTAGATTTTAAACATTTAAAACACAATTTATACTCATTGGAAAATTCCCTTCTTTTTTCTACGGGTTGTTTCTTAAAAACTTGACATTGACTCAGGTAATGATTACCTTTACAACATATGCAATCTATTCGTATGATCATCTGAAGTACTAAAGTCGGTTCCAAAGGTATAGGCCCCTCACTTTTTTTGCTTGCAGCTCGCATAAAAAAATCTCTGATATATCTAATAAAAAGCATCTGAAAGCTTCAAGTCTTCCGAATGCAGCGATATGGTCACTTGTGTCCTAAAAAATGTTTTGCAACAGTTAGAGGGCAAAACGCCCCAAAAAA
>CAKNWT010257342.1:0-18129 GCA_932066315.1 Andricus coriarius
TTTTTTTTTTGCATTATCTGAACAAGCAGTCCCGGATCGAGATATATTAGTTAATATAATATACATTTGATATATTAAAGTTAAAGATAATACAGGGTGTCCCAGACTCAAGTGTTCGGACTTATATGGCTGTATAAACATTTAAAAAATAAATCTAAAATTCTTTTCCAAAAATGAATAATGAATATGAATATGAAAAAATGAATTCCTGGAAATTGAAGAAAAAAGTGACAGAAAAAATTGGTGGCAGTCGTGCACTTATCGTGTCAGTCAGCACCTGCTGAAAGTTGTGAGCCCTGTCCTAGACTATATCGTCTCCGACATCGGAGGGTGAGACATGCACTAGAAAGGGGTAAAAAGAGAGGGAAGAGATATAATGATATAGGTTACAAAATGGTGAAGGTATAAAAGGAAAGCTTTGGGAGGTGTTAGCGAAAAGGGGAATAAGGAGAGATTCGATAGAAAGAGCAAGAGAAATATATAAGGAAACTAAGGACAGTGTAAGAGTAGGGAAAGAAATATAGAATTAGGACTGAGACAAGGGTGCCGCTAAGACCACTGCAGCTTGCGGTATTCATTGCAGACATGGAAGAGGAATTTAAGAGGGGCATAGAAGGGGGATTGGGTGTAGCCGGAAATAGATTGTGGTCAGTAGCATCTGCGGATGATATAATATTGTTGGCAAGGAAAGAGAGGGGCTGAAAAATATGATGAGGAGATTTGAGAAATATCTAGAAGAAAAAAACTTATTTTGAATGTGAAAAAGTCGAAAATAAATGCCTGCAGCAAAAGGGGTTGACGAACAAATTGTAAGGAATGACAATGGAAATGTGTAAAGGTTGAAGAAGTAAAGGAATTGGTATATTTCGAATTTGTGTTAAAAAAGAATGAGAACCCTAGAGAATATGTGAAGGAAAGAGTAAAGAGTTGCGGTGGTAATGAGAAATGTATGGGGAATCTGAGCGAAATTATTCAAAGATGATTTTAAAAGAAGAATGATAATGTATGAGACACTAATTGCAAGTGTAATGTTGTATGACAGATCTGCCCAGATAGGGGAAATCGACTCAATCGCCACATGTTTGAGTTCCATCACCACTTCCCTCTGGTCAGGTCCAGGTCGCTCTCGTTAAGTTGGATGAGTAGAGGTCGGTGGTGGTGTTAAAATCTCAATATGGCAAATGAGCAATTTCGATTAAATTTCCCTATCTGGACAGGCCTGTTGTATGGAGTAGAAGTATAGGGATGGAAAGAATATAAGAATAATATTTATATTAAAGATGTTTATATATTTTTAACTTAATGATAATTAAAGAACGGAAAAGCATTTCAAATTAATATATATTTTTTTCAAACTTCCAATTCTGCGAATTGTCAGAGATTACACACTTTTGTTAAGTTTGTCTCAAAAATAGAACAATTATATTGTAAATAATATAAAATGAATAAATTATTTTAAATTATGCAATATTATTTATTTACTTATTTATTCATAATACTTTGATATTACCTGATTTAATAATTAATTATTAATTTCTTAAATATCAAATCGATTCGGCTAAAATTTTCAAGAAAACTTCTTTGTACTGTTGTTTACAACTTTCTCGCTGGGAGTTTTATGTTGCTTAAAATTCTATCGATAAACGAAACGCTGCAAGTTAGAGAAGTCCGTTGTGCGCCGAGCGTCAGAAAAAAATTAATAACAACTGTTTTCAAATAAATTTTTTAATTTCTTTGGCTCTATTATTTGAAGGACATTTCTAACAAAATTTCCTGAACATTTTATTAAATAATTCTAAAAACTGATTGGCTGAGCACGACTTGAAGTGAAAAACTAATTAAAATCGATTTTTTCAAAAAAGTGATTTTTCACTTGAATTTGAAAACTAAAAAAGCTACAACTGTTTGCCTGATGAAAAAAAGATGCGCAATGAAATTCTACATCTAGATATAATCTTTAAAAATTGAAATTCGAAAATGTTTCAGGTAGCCTCCAGGGTCTTCCCATTCCCGGAGAAACAATTTTATGTGCACTTATTCGATCCGGCAGCTCAATTGCTGATACCTTAATGGATGATAATGGCATATGATAGTAGCAAGAAAAAAGAGGGGAGACCAGAACCGGGATATACATGGTTGTTAAAAAATCAAAAATCACTAACGCCTTCGCTCGAGGGTTGTGGAAAGAGGAGAGAAAAGTCACTGAAAGGTACCATAAGCTAGCCATAAGTTCCCGATAAACTATGATACATTGCTCAAATTTCCAAACATTTGAGGAAATATATGGAAACTTTCGGGTAAATGTTCCCTGCCTTCCCCACCATCAAAAAATACATTCCATATCATGTAGTGAGGGCACCCGTATAGCATAAACTTGGATAGAATTAAGATATTACCTTTTGCTAGATGAGCCGGAAAAGGCAACTTGGCTTTAGCTCTGGAACTACCCGGAGAAGTTTTTTTCATTGGAATGTTTGGCCGTTCTAAGCTGGAGCACCTGTTTGGTATAGGCGGCCTATTACTACCACTATTTTTGCGAAGTTGCAACTTTGCAGATTGCTGGTTGGAGGACGAGCATGATGACGAGGAAGAAACAGGGGAAGCTGGCTGACTTTGACAGCAGCTGCTAGCATCTCGTTCTGGAGCTTGAAAGGTGTAGACGCTAAGAGCTGGTCTCTGATGTCCCTTCTCATACGCTATAAGATAAACGCGTAAATTTTCAAAACTTTCAAGACATAACTGTCTGTCTACTCTGAGTTATATCAAAGTAAAAGAAAATGTTTACCAGATGAAATAGTATGAGGTCGGTCATTCATTGCACTTTGATTCTGTCCATCGAACTGGTTGGAAGATTCTTTAAGATCCGGCCAAGTAGAAGTGGCAATCGCCCTTATTGCAGTACGTCCACTGTTTTGATTATTTTGGTTGGCGGCATTCGAAACCTGCAACATAGCTTCCCTTAATAATCATAAAAAAGTTGCGGATTTTTAGTTGCAAAGCTTACAACTAATTATCTCATTCAAATAGTAGCGATTCGAAAATTTAAACATTGAAAACGAAAAGCTACAAAAACAAAAACTGTACTGAATACATTTATCGTATGGCGCACCGATAATTACTAGAAACCTTACCTGGCCTTCTGAAATAGGATGGGTATACAAAGTGTCTTGAGAAGTGAAGCCAGAGTCACGAGAATTTCCATTTGTTAAGTAACGTAGCGTCACTATGCCTCCAATGCTGGATGGTCGGACTCCAACAGGCTACAATGAGTACATATCGTCTACCACATTTATCAACTAAAGCAATGTCACACATTCTTGCCAAGGAGTACGAGCAGCTAAATACAACAACTACTAAGTCAGTGCATTATTTCCAGAGCTATAGTGATTAAGATTAAAATCTCATGCTACCGCTCACCTTCATCACAACAGATATGTCATCTAATACTTATATGTGACGCGCCATGAGGAAATGAACCATAGAGCTAGGAGGCAAATTTTTTAGTGGAAGAGATTGAAGAGACGATCGAAGTCAGACACTCAGAGAGTGGGGACTATCTCCGGAAACCATCCTCTCCACTTACGACATCTTCTTGCTCCGTGTTCTGAGCCACACCGACACAGAACGGAAAGAAGAGGTGGAAAGTGGTGGGCATGGATTTCTACGGTTAATCCGCACGTGTCGAAATAGGCGATTTACGCCTCACTTTGCAGCCTAATAACAATTACAATTTTAAAGGTAGAAATTTTTATTTCTTTTTCAATATATGAAAGAGCGGTTAAAAAACTATTGATAGCATAAAAAACCTGAAAATGATTTTTTTTTAACTCTAAGGTCTCTTTCGTTGTGGCGCGTCAAACATATACAAAGTCGAGAAATTGAGTATGCTGTTATTATGTGCGCTTTTAGAAATTAAACCTGTCCCCGAAGAATGATAGCCTTGCCGAAAAAGAAATTAGAGAACTAAAAAAAATGGTCTACTTTTCCGGTGAAGTTATCATTCTTTCAAGACAAATATGATTTTTTATGGCATGCACGGTTACCGTGCACTTAATTTCTGGCTACAGTGCAATATTACACGTTATTCTAGTTACTATCTCATATGGGCAATTGTCTGTAAACTTTAGATTTGATGTCCTAGTAATTTATTGATATCGGAGGATAAGATTAGGAATAATAAGCTATGAGATACATTTACTTGCCACGAAAACTAAATCGGACAATGGTTATTTGTGCATAAACTTATGATACAGACGGTTAATGCGCATCTAACACATGAAAAATATCACTCTAACAGAGTGTCTACTTAACATTATTAAACATTATGAAATCTTTTATCTTTATATTTTATAAGATAGAAATCTGAAAATCACGCATTTCGTTAAAAACATGATTCTAGAATCTAACAAAATGTATAAAAACCGCGTACAATATATAGAGAAATTGTAATTGTATCGTAAAGTTTGTTTTTTTCATCCATAATACTAGAAAAGTTTCTTTATTATTAAAATATAATTAGAAAGTGTGTTCGTAGAAATAAAATGTCGCTGGTTTAACGGGCAAGACTTCTTACAAAATTAGTTTAAAATAATCAAATAAATTAGAGATATCTTATTATCAATTATATGAATGTACTCACAAGTTTCGACCAAAAAATGCTGCGTACTTTTGTATAATTATCTATTATTTATAAATAGTCGCTGGTAAGATAAGAAGAGAATATCACAGACTAGGAAAGAAGAAAATGCCAAAAGAGAGCTTGAATTAACATATTAAATAAAGCTACATTTATAATTTAATATTTCATATTTTCAGAGATACATACTAATTTAATAGTTTGATTTAAAAATGGTGTATTATGGTATTAACAAATTTAAAAAACTCTTTCTACTATTTTACTTGTTCAAAAAATAAGGTGAATAACCTTTAATGTACACATTTTTTCAAATCCATAATAAGACGGTGCCATCAAGTGAACGGATGTACATAGCACAGCGCCACAAAAAAATCGAGAAAAGTACCCCTGGAGTCTGACTATGTCTATCATATGTTTTCGGGGTCGCTGAATCCGAATTCGGGGTCCGTTTGGCTCCATCACATCAGATTTCGTCCATAACTTCAAAAACATGAAAATCGCTGATTTAAGGTGAAAAATCATTCGTACCTATGAAAAGTGGTTATATCCTATGTTTTCGAGGTCGCTGAGTACGAATCCGGAGTCGTTGTGGTTCTATGACGTCACGCATCGTCCCTAACCTAAAAGAAAAACGGCGAATTGGTAATTTTATGTAAAACATGTATTTTTTAAATGCACCACAACAACTCCGCATTCGTACTCAGCGACCTCGAAAACATAGGACATGACCACTTTGCATTGAAAGAAAATATGTTTTACATAAAATTACCAATTTACCGTTTTTATTTGAGGTTAGGGACGAAGGGTGACGTCATAGAACCACAACAACTCCAGATTCGTACTCAGCGACCTCGAAAATATAGGATATGACCATTTTTCATAGGTACGAATGATGTTTCACCTTACATCAGCGATTTTCATGGTTTTTGAGGTTATGGACGAAATCTGACGTGATGGAGCCAAACGGACCCCGAATATGGATTCAGCGACTCGGAAAACATATAATAGACATAGTCAGACTCCAGGGGTACTTTTCTCGATTTTTTTTGTGGAGCTGTGTAATACACAAAAGTTCACATGCCTCACTTACGATTTATTCTTAAAGATTTTTTATATTGAAATCTTAAGGTTCTGGACAATTGCCCATGCATATGGAGTAGGGTTGTCCATTTTTGATTAAAAAAAAATAATCTCCTCAAATCAAAACGCACTATAACCTATTTGTTCATTTTTGTACAAAAATATTTTGTACAAAACATGAAGCCAATCAGATCAAATTTAGAGGATGCTTATCGATGTTATAGCATTTTTCAAAATCTGAAATTGGAAAATATGTAAGATAGGTTGCTTATATATGTATTTGTGGGGCATATTTTAATGCTGTGACATAATGTTTCTAAGATAATTAAACATATATTTTTATATCAAATTTTTCCAATTTTTTTCCTGAAAAGAATTCGCGGTGCAAGGAAACTCTCTTTGAAGAATGATGAACCGTATGTTTAAATGTGTGAAATTGTATTTTTTTCTTAAATTAAAAAAAAAGATTGAACATGCAAGTTTAATATGTACTTTTCTAGCAAAAGGATTATTTCACAACCTTAATAGAAACTTTTACAGCTACTTGAAGATGACAATCTAAGATTTTTCATTTGAACCAAGAAATTATCCCAAAAGGAATAACTGAAACCAAAGCGCACTTTCAAGTTCATAACGATTTTTTCTGAACAACCCTAATTTGAACCTCTGCAAGAAGAAGACCAAGTTGGTCGGTATGCAATTAGTCATAGAAACATGTATCCAGACAAGCTTTCAACATTTTAAAACAGAATTGAACCTTCTAGGTTAAGAACTGTCAAGCTTCAGCTTTCAAGGTGGACATCTAAGAAGGGGAGACCACCAATTGTGCATTTTATTTTCGGTTCATAATTTTTCAAATGAAAGCTTATTCCCTATTTCGCTTATTCCCTTTTTCGCCGTTTTCGAGAAAATCGACTTTGAAATATTTAGCGGAAAAGACATTCGATCTGAAGTTAGCTCATGCAGTAGCACTTCGGCTTCATAGCAGGAAGGTTACGTGATCAATTCTCGCTGCCTGCTCTCAAGTGCGAGCGCTTGGTGCTCGCTTCACCAACTGATTTTTGAAGATTATTAAAAGAAATTATATTTATAAACTTTTTAATAAAAATTTCATTTTTTTTAATCTAGGCAACGAGAATCGAGAAACTGCCTGAGCTACCGACAGATCAGAAGTCTTTTTCGTCGAACTCCATATGGCCTGTGGCGAATATTCCAAAGTCGATTTTCTCGAAAACCACAACGAAAAGCATATTGCTGATTTGGGAAATTAATAATCAGGTAATGAGCTTTAATAAAAAAAACATAAGCCTAGACTAAAATTCACAGTTGGCGGTCTCCCTTGAAAGTATATTTCACACGGAGGTCCACATATGATTTTGAAAATTTATTTAATCTTAAATTGCTTTAAATTCAGTAAATGTTGAAATAAAAAAAATCTACTAAGATGATATCTAATATTGAACATCAAGATGTAATTCATTTATATAGCATAGCAAATTACAAGAATATACTGAATGTAAATTCCGTCTAAAATCTATAAATCTCACCTGGGTAAGAGACCTATGCCAAGGATGACCCGACGGACTTGGATGACTTTTACAAGATCCACTGCTACTGCTTGTCAACGAACTAATCGAGCACATTGAACTCTTTCGAGAATCAATTGATAGGGATGGACTAGCAGGTGGTGTCGCTAGAGACCATTGAACAGGATCAAATCCCTTAATATCTGTTATGACCTGCTCAGATGCCGCTGGTAAGTGGTGTGGTGAAGCTGCATGCCTTTCTAATTGATCAGAAACTTCCTGGAGGTGTGTTAACTCCATAAGCATTGAAATTTCTTCGTCCTGTCATAAAATTATTTTTAAAATGCATTGGAAAACAATACAAATTGATATTCTACTTAAATCAGATTCAAAAGGGTTATAACATAACAACTGTGACACAGAAGAAGATACGTTAGAAAATACTGTTGAAAGGGATTAAATAGGAATTAGTCTGTTTAGCAATATGTTTTTAATTAATAAAACTAAAGAATATGACTGAGCGAGTTGATGAATATGTGACATGCGTGTCCAAAATGGCCAATTTCAAAATGATTTAAGAAAGGCGATTATCATTCCATTTTACAAGAGAAATGGTGAGATACAGGTGACTGAACTAATTACCGAGGTATCAGCTTACTAAGTACCTAAGGATATATCAGAAGAAAGTATCTGGGAAGTAAAATGTGGATTTATGCCAGGTAGACCATGTGCGGATCACATATTTAGTTTGAGACAGATCAGAGAAAACAGTTTGAGAGTAGAGAAAAAAGTTTTTGTTATACATGCGTAAGAAATGCAACTTTGAACGCCTGTTTAGCAACCGCCTGCCGCCATCAGTAGAACCTCGGGGAATCCCGAGTCTCTTTTATTTTTGATAACTACATAACCTATAAATCAGTAGATTGCCATCGATTGCCCGCACTCGTTGCTGAATACACTATTTCTGTCCATTTGCTGATCCGGAAAAAGCCTTTGACAAGGTGGATAGACTTAAACTTTCGAAAGTTTTAAAACTGTATGGAATCAATGGTCGGATTCTAAAAGCAATATATTATGGTGGTAAAGCAAGTATAAGGATAAATGGACGACTGAGTGATTAGTTTGATTTTAGGCAGGGCGTTGGGCAAGGCTGCGTTATGTCCACTTGGTTATTCAATATATATAGTTAAAAGTTTGTTATAAGGACAACCGCGGGATTTCACCGGGAGCGGGTGCCATTCTACAAAATTGCACCCGCTCCCAGCGAAATCGCGGTAAAATTTCAGATGTAACCAGGTCTCAATACCGTGAGATAGGTGATTGCAGTCTGCGATGGACTCAATACGATGATCCAGCAAAAGTCTCGTGCACCCTGAGGACACAGAGCAACCCAAGGATGACCGCCTTCTGCATTTTCCCTGCAAATGTCTTAGCATTCTGTTGATACGCAGGGATGCTTTTCAGGCTATTAACCAGTGAAAGCTTGGCACCTCAAAGAGTACCGATGATCAGGACGACTAGCTTAACAGAATATTCTGGGTATAACCGTCGCAACGCCATCATAAGGTCTTTATATCTCTCTTTTTTTCATCCTCCTTGGCTGTGATGTTCTTTTCGGCTGGTCCCGAAAATTCGATAACGAACATGGTTAATTTCTTGAAGTCAAGAAGAACTATGTCAGGCCTCGAGTGCGCGATCGAAACAATTGTCGCGAATATGAAGTTCTAGTATAAGCGGAACTTCTCATTTTCGACGAATGACTCTATTTCCCTAGGAGCGTTTGGCGGCGCAGTATTAGGGCTAATGCTGTAAGAGTGACAGAGATGGCAATAAAGCACTCTTAGTGCCGCATTGTGCCTTTGGATGTACGTCGTTCCCGCATGAGTCGGACAACTTGATAGTATGTGTCTTAGATGCTCGATGTGTGCACGGCATGTTCTGCAGATATCATCGGGAACGTCTTGGCTCAAAATGTAGCGAAGATATGATAAAGTGGAAATGACACCGTCTTGACACGCCAAAATGAAACCCGCTATGCCCGACTTCAATCCGGGTGATCAAAGGAAAGCAAACGTTAGCTCATACGACTTCGACTGATCCTTCACATTTCTGTGGAAGATGCCATAAACTCTTGTCGAGGAGCTGTTCCCAAGTGTGTCAGCAGCCTCCTCCCTGCTTTGTACAGAAACGCTCCTTTTATCACTTCTTGGTGTGTCCCGATCATTTTAAGAATCGGGTCTCGTCTATTTGCGACTATATGTGCTGTACTCAGAATAATCCTGTTGTGAAACCATTCAAGATTCAGTATTCCGCGACCACCTTGACGGCGTAAGATGTTAAGTCGCGGAACAGAAGACGTAAGCTGCATGCTTTTGTTGATGAGCATAACCTTTCGCGTCCGATATCGAGGGATCTGAGCTCTTCCTCGTCCATGGAACCACTCCAAATGAATAGAGTACTACCTTTGTTTCTCGCCAAAAGTTCAGAAGACCAAATCCCTCGGACGAGACTTTTGTATCTGCATCGGAGAGTATCCTTTATAGATGTCACGTCCTGGATGCAGCTCTGTGGCACGCCCAGGTATGTATAGCTCTCTCCAGCGCCAAGGTATCTTATAGCGCTTCTGTCGACGAGCGCAGGGTCTTCGAAGATGCCACTAAGTTTTCCTCGCTTCAAATAAACCTTGGCGCATTTTTCTAATCCAAACTCCATTCCAATCTCTTGAGTGCATTTCTCGACAATCCCGAAGGCTAGATCTAGTTGCTGTTTATTTTTAGCATGGATCTTAAGAGGGCTGGGGACATGAGCTTTTGTAAGTTCATCGCCCGCCACAGTTTCCTTCGAAAGTATAAGGAAAATATTACTTGTGTGGTATGCCAGGATTCAGAAAATACTGAGCTTCAACGGGCATTTTTCAATTTTTTATAAACATTTATTATATTAAAAATATACTTGGTCAAAGTTAACCTACTTTTGAAGACTAATTTCTCGACTTGTAATGAATATTTCGCAAAATTTCGAAATGCTCGATCTAGATTGATGTTTTATCTACAAATGTATGTATCTAATTAAAAGATGTCTCTTAAATAAATATGAAAAAACATGGGCAGACGAAGTGTCTGCATCGAGTAAATTCAAGGCAAGTAACTACCGATCCTGGCAGCCAAAAATTGAGGAGAACTTTAGGCCCGCCCACGCTATTGTACTCACTACAATGCATACCCCTTACCTCACCCCGGCAAGTTGTAGGGCCTGCTGTAATTCACATCTGGCACCACTCTCAAGAAAACCTTCTCGAATTCATTTCTGAATTTTCTCTGTAGCCACCAAATTAATGTACCAAATGTTAAAGTCCTCAAAAAATTTGCCAAAAATACTTCTCTGACGTTCAACGGATTTGCATGTTTCTTGACATTCTGATTCGAATGATATATACTTTTAGGAGTCACTTTTGTCATAAAAATTTAACATAATAATCAAAAAATAAAAAGAACCCAAGTTTCCTATTTTGGCAATTGGTTCTACCTTCTTTATTTACGAATTTTTTATACATACAACAGCCACAAGAAGGGGAAATAAAGTTTGAAATGTTGAAAATATTCTGCTCCAATTTTCGTCTAATCGAAACATTTCATTGGGATAGTTTCGAAATATACTTGATATCCAGTTAAGATTTGGAATTCTATTTCTCAATATACCAGAAAAAAATTGTTTGTATTGAAAGTATACTTTTTAATTCTAAAATAATAGTTACAAACCGACAAATTAGTCTTCGAACGTAGGGCAGCTTTGCCCAAGCATATTTTTAATATCATCAACATTTATTAAAGTTTTATTAATGCAATCTCTAGCTTATTCCTATACGAATCCAGGCATACCTATTAACTAATAATTTTTAGCAATTCTTGCAGGTAAAAAAGCCGCGAGAAGTCGAAACAAAGTTTGAAATGTCGAAAATGCTGTATTTGAATTTTCGTCTAATCAAAACATTTAATTGGGATAGTTTCGAAATATACTCGATATCAAGTGAAAATTTGGAATTGAATTTCTTAATGTACCAGAAAAAAAGCATTTTGTATTAAAATCTTACTCTCTTAATTGTTAAACAATCGTTACAAACCGAGAAATTAGTCTTCAAAAGTAGGGTAACTTTGACCAAGCATATTTTTAATGTCATCAATATTCATTACAATTTAAGAAATATTCGTTCTACCTTATTTATTTACAAATCCAGGCATACCACATACGTCATAATTGCTAACAATGATCGTACATAATGAATAGCTGCAAGAAGTCAAAATAAAGTTGGAAATGTTGAAAATACTGTACTTGAATTTTCGTCCAATGGGAACATTTCATTGAGATTGTTTCGAAATATACTTGATATCAAGTGAAAAGTTATAATTAAATTTCTCAATATACTAGAAAAAAAGCGATTTGTATTGAAATCTTGCTTTTTAGCTGTTGGAAATTAGTCTTCAGAAGTAGGGTAACTTTGACCAAGCATATTTTTAATGTATTCAATATTCATTAAAATGTAAGAAATATTCGTTCCACCTTATTTATTTATAAATGCAAGCATACCACATACGTCATAATTGCTAACAATGGTCGTACATAATATATAGCTGAAAGAAGTCGAAATGAAGTTTAAAATGTTAAAAATACTGTACTTGAATTTTTGTCTAATGGGAATATTTCATTGGGATTGTTTCGAAATATACTTGATATCAAGTAAAACGATATAATTAAATTTCTCATCTTTCATCGTGTTTGCGAATTTTTATAGCGGATTCGAAACTATCCCAATGAAATGTTTCGATTAGACGAAAATTCAAGCAGAATATTTTCAACATTTCAAACTTTACTTCAATTTCTTGCAGCTATATATTATGTATAACCATTGTTAGCAATTATAACGTATGTGGTATGCCTGGATTTGTAAGTAAATAAGGTAAAACGAATATTTCTCAAATTTTAACAAATATTGATGACATTAAAAATGTGCTTGGTTAAAGTCACCCTGCTTTTAGAGACTAACTTCTCGGTTTGTAACGATTGTTTAACAATTAAAAAGTGAGATATCAATACAAAACGCTTTTTCTCTAGTATATTGACAAATTTAATTCAACTTTTTCACTAGATATCAAGTGGGGCTCACTGGGAAGGGATCTTTAATGATAATTGAAAAGGCAATAAATCTTTAAAGATCAACTGGGATTGAAAATATTAAACGATTTTTTCAATCTTTTTTTGATTTACTAATGCAGCCTATTAAAATTTAATTAAGTATTATAGTACAAATTTTGGATTTTTCTCCTGTGTCTAATCTCAAACAATGGGAAGGTCGCGCGAGGCAAAAAACCGTCCGCTCGACAATCTACCCCCTGCCGCAAGGTTACCGGTTTCCAAACAATGCCTGACCCTTTTTTTCCTGAAAATATTCCTACGCTGATTGGCTGTCGAAAATTTTGTTTCCACTAACAAGCTCCACCCTTTTAGGAGTGTTTATTATATTTCTGTCTCTCTTGCACACTCAACTCAGAATTCCCACGGGTTTCCCCAGCCCTCTTAAGATCATCCAAGTAAAATACATGACTGACCTTATGCTTTCGATTTCCAGGTTTGCCGCAGAAGTACCCTACGGAATTGCGAAGTGCGAGAGATAATGGGGATAATGTGAGGCAAAAGAGGAGAGGGCTCATGGTGTCGCCCTGAAAGACACCTCTCTAAAAGGTTACGTAGTTAGTTGTCACACTATGTTTTTCGGATGAGATAGTAAATCTGGGTTTCCAAAGCGGCATTAATTTCTCTATGCACCTCACGACGTGTGGATGAAACTTTAAGCTTTCCAACTGACATGCGATAAGTCTATGGGAGGTTTAATGAAAAGCTTAACAGTAATCATTCCAAGCCATCGATAGGTAACGCTGATAGAATGCTGCGTTTTTACAGACACATCTATCGATGAGCAGGTTCTCCCGACATCCTGCTACGCCTTTCTTTGAGCCACGTTGTTCGTACATCTCTCGCCACACAGGCTTAATTGTCCGAACAATTCTATCATTTAGGATAGCTGTGAAGATCTTATACAGTGTGTTCAGACAAGTTATTGGCCTGTAATTTTTAGGGTCAGGTAAGTTGCCCGTCTTCGGTAGGAGCACTGTGCGCCCTTCTACCAACCACTCCGGAATAGGGTCTTCCGACTTTAGATATCAGGTGCAAATGCGGGCCAGATGCTGGTGGGATGAAGGAAACTTCTTCCACCAGAAGGTCTTGATACCATGTCCGGTGGCTTTGTCATAGGCCTTTCGGTTCGAATCCAAAGGAAGCGAAACCAAATGTACACACATGTTACCGCAGAATCAGCGGATGGTTTGCCAAAAATGTTGAGTAGATTGAATACCAGCTTTAAGAGTATACGTTTAATGTAAATAAAACTAAAAATCATTCTGTATCAAAGAAGGGATGAGAAAACAGCATGCAGCATTTCCCTAGACGAAGAGATTATTATTATTCGGCAGTGTTTAAGTCTAGGCCACCACTGAAAGTAAAAATATGACGAATAAAGCTAAAATTGGAATATATAATATGTGTTCATGTTTGGAGAATAAATGAAGGAGGTTTAACGAAGTAAGTGTTTTCAGGTAAAGTGAATGGTAGCGTACTCAGAGGTAGAATGGTAGAAATGTGAATAAGGCTCTAAAGCGAAACGATATAAAGAGCCATAGAAATAAAAGAGCTTGCATCAGGCCCGATTTGATAAGGTGGGATTTAGGGAAATATCCTGGTGAGCCCATACTATTTTAAGCAAGTTGGGCCGTTTCATTTGCAGGATTGGGCCGCTTCCTAATTCTCAAATATTTGCTTTAAGCATTTTTCGCGGGCCGACTTTCTATACCATTTCGGTCCTGGCTTGCATGAAAAGATGTATGAATATAAAAGAATCATAAGATGTATGCCAGGGTAGGGATGTAGGACGGAAAATTTGATTACAAGAAATGTATAACGTAGTGTCAGGGGGGTTCCATTCGTCGGATGCGAAAGATTTTGGATACACATGGACCCTCCTGAAGTTTCGCATTGTAGATATAGTTAGGGTAAAGAATTTTGATCTTCCAATGGGTATATTACTCAGTTTGAGTGTTTATGTGTGAAGCGTGCGGTACGATGGCGGTACGTGTAAAGGAAGCAGAACATACGCTTCTACTAAGAGAACATGTTGACAAGCCCCTTCATGGTTAATTCTACGACATCATAAGTAGAGAAGAGCTCTCGATGGGTCTTTCCAACATGTTTCTCAAGTCTGCTGGATTGAGATCGGAGACTGAGGGATTTCTTTTTGCCTGTCAAGACGGCGTTATAGACACCTTAGTTTACCGCGAGCGCATAATGAATATACCTGTAGGCAATACTAACTGCCGAGCGTGTAAGCAAGAGCCAGAAACACTTGGGCATGTTCTCAGTGGATGCTCAAAGTATGCACGTTACGGGTACATCGAGAGACACAATGCGGCTCTAAAAGTGTTATATTACCATCTTAGGCACTTCTATGATGTTGATCTCTTGCCCGTCTTGCCACATGCCCAGGGGGAACTCGAGTCTTTTGTGGAGAATGATCAGTGTAAGATCTACTGGAATTTCTCATTCTCCACCACTCAACGTATCAGTGCTACGAAGCCTGATATTGTCCTCCAAGATCTGAAGACCAAGATCATTTACGTGATTGAATTCTCGGCACCAGCCGATGGTAATATCACGGCAAAGGAGGAAGAAAAACGGGTGAAATATCAAGCACTTCTTTTCGAGCTTAGCAGGCTGTACCAAGGCTACAAAGTCCATCTTGTAGTTCTCATAATCGGCTGTCTTGGAGGTATGAAAGCTTCATTTCTTAGCCAACTCAACAAGATTCCGGCTTGCCAGCGTCAGGCTCATTCCATCGCAAACCGGATGCAAAAGGCTGTTCTTCTGGGATCACTTCATCTGGTCCGTCAACACTGTTCCTCATAACATTCTACAAAGCTTGGTAGCTCTAAAAAAGTATCCAGAGGTGAAACCTTCATCTCCAACTGTCCCGTCTGCCGCGTAAGGTCATCCGCGGCTAGAGACCTGACTCCAAGGAACAGTGTTGCACGATGTTATCTCGCGTAAATTTCCCGCTCTTGCTTACCTTCTAGGACAGAAGGAGCAGAAGTGGATGACGTAAACGTTCCAGTTGCGTCGGGATTGGTTGCTTTAAGGAACCATGATCGTAGCTTCCGGAGCCTACAACTTCTCATAATTAATGATAATGTTGATCTATTGTACGTCTTGCCATACGCCCAGGGGGAAGTAGAGTCCGTTGTGGAGAATGATTAGTGTAAGATCTACTGGAATTTTTCATTCTCCAACACTCTATATATCTATTGCCTCTATCTATTGTGCTCCGAGGTAAAAGCTCTGGATACCTATGTGGCCCGCCGAATAGAAGAGAATATAAATTCAACCATCTATTATACATGGACGACCTTCAACTCTTTGCTTCTTCAAAAGAGGACCTTAAAATCCTTGTGGCGGCGGTAAATAGGTACTCTCAAGCGATTTGCATGAGCTTTGGACTGAACAAGTGTGCCTGAAACTAGAAATTACATCATCGCGTAACGACCAAGATGTTCAACTCATAGGCGAAAATACCATTCAACATTTTGGTAATGGAGAAACATATACATATCTTGGAATATCCGCAAGCGGAAACGCAGAATGTGCGTGTGTTTAAAACGGTCCTTGTAAAAAGGTATCGCTGAATTCTCAGAAAAATTTGGGCTTCCGCATTATCTAGGAAGAATAAGACCCAGGCGACCAATACGCTGGCCGTTCCTATACTGCTCGATATGTTTGGTGCAGTAAAATGGAACGTCAATGAGTTGAAGCAACTTGACCGTAGCACACGCAAGATGATGAAAATCCATCGAAGTCATTATCCTAGATCTTCCGTACCTCGAATATACGTCCCTCGAGATAAAGGGGGTAGAGGCTTGCTAAGCTTGGAGTGTCTTTATCCAAGAACGGTTCTGACCGTGCCGCAGATAGGGCCGCAGAGGAGCTTGGTCTCCCATTTAAATCCAGCGACACTACACTTGGCCTAGCATCACTAACACCTTTGGTGCTCAAGAGTAGTGTACAGGAAGCAGAACATGCTCTTCTTCTCAGAGAACATGCTGACAAGCCCGTTCATGGTACATTCTACGGCATTATACGTAGAGAATACGTAGCTATCTGCTGAATTGAGATTGGAGACTGAGGTCTTTCTTTTTACCTGTGAGGACGGCGTTATAGATACCTTAGTTTACCGCGAGCGCATAATGAATGTTCCTGTAGGCGATACCAACTGCCGAGCATGCAAGCAAGAGCCAGAAACACTTGGACCTGTTCTCAGTGAATGCTTAAGTATGCTTAGGTACTTATATGGTGCTGTTTTATAGCCCGCCTTGCCATACGCCCAGGGGGAACTCGATATCGTTGTGGAAAATTATCAGTGTAAGATCTACTGGAATTTCTCATTCTCCGCCACTCAACGTATCAGTGCTACGAAGCCTGATATTGTCATCCAAGATCCGAAGACAAAGATCATTCACGTGATTGAATTCTCGGCACCAGCCGATGGTTATATAACGGCAAAGGAGGAAGAAAAATAGGCGAAATATCAAGCACTTCTTTTCGAGCTAAGCAGGCTGTACCAAGGCTGTATCGGCTGTCTTGGAGGTATGAAAGCTTCATTTCTTAGCTAATTCGACAAAATCCCGGCTTGCCAGCGTTAGGCTCAGTCCATCGCGAGCCGGATGTATAAGGCTGTTCTTCTAGGATCACTTCATCTTGTCCGTCAACACTGTTCCTCATAACATTCTACAAAGATTGGTAGCTCTAAAAAAGTATACAGAGGTAAAACTTCTATCTCCAACTGTGCCGCCTGCCGTGTAAGGCCATCCGCGGCTAGAGGCCGTTCTCCAAGGAACAGTGTTATACGAAGTCTCTTGCGTAAATTTCCCGCTCTTGCTTACCTTCTGGGATAGAAGGAGCAGGAGTGGATAAAGTACACGTTCCAGTTGCATCCGAGTTGGTTGCTTTAAGGAACCATGATCGCAGCTTCCAGAGCCTACAACTTCACATATAATAAAAAATGCTAAATCAAATTAAATGGATGGAAACTTTATTGTATCTTTGTTAGCATCGTTTGAACGCACAAGCATACATGTAAGGCTTTAAAAGACTAGCTGGTATTCTACGACAATCTAATAAGTTTCCAAATGTTACTTACCAAAACAGGCTTTAAGAACCTAGCAAGCAGACAGAATCTTCCACGTTCTTCGAGTAGAGCAGCTCGCACTGCTCTTCTTTCAGTCTCTTCTAAACTTAGGCGTTTTTCTTGTACAACTGCTGCAGAAGATTCTAGCAGTTTATTAAATTCTGCGTCCACGGCACCATTTTTGCGACTGTAACTTTGCATAGGGCCTTGTATATAAGTTTTACGAGCTTTCTTTTTCTGCAGTCTCAGTGTATCAGTTGATCTTTTCTTTAATTCGGCTCTTGCCTTTTTATATTCTGCAATTTTAAATAAAAACACTAAAATTATTAATCGATTACACATGGCCACAAAAAAAATTTCAATGTACTAGGACTAAGAGTACGCCGGTCCGTTTTTCAACTCTTTTTTCTTGTGTAATTTTAATATCCCATAAAAGTTGCCCACACAAACCATCTTTCAAGAATATAAAAATAATTGAAAAAATTTTGTTCAATATAGAATTTTTTGACAATGTACAAAAAACATGTTTTTGTGGTGAATAAAGTGTCCCAAAATCATCAATTGAACCGCCGGCGATCAAAAGGGGATACGCCCGAAACGCCGTC
>CAKNWT010257349.1:0-10838 GCA_932066315.1 Andricus coriarius
TGCCCAGTTTATTGATCTAATACAACAAAGACATTTTAGTTTGTCTGGGAAAAGAAGAAAATAAGACAAAAGTAACCTCCATGTCATATCACAAAAAAATGATAGTTCCAATAAGACGTCAATTTGAATCGGAGAAGCAAAAGTTTGAGAAAAGTGAATTTTATATTCGAAAGTAAAATTGGAATAAAATTAATGATTTCTCATTGACAAATTAATTATTTCTGGACTGAAAAATTTATTTTTTTACTTAAATTATTTTTAGAAAAAAATTTCGATATGCTGATTAGAAAGAATTTTTTTCAGACGAAATATCAATGTAAAATAATTTAATTAATAATTCTACACTAACTTCGGGTTTTCCTCACTTCACCTCATACTCGATTTTTAACTTTCCTACTCGTTACACAATCCTTTCTCTCCTCAATTTCGCTTGAATCTTTATTATGAGATATGGAGAGCATAAGGAAATTGAAACGAAACTTTTAACTCTGATTTTGGACTTAAAATCTCGCCTCAGTTTCTCTACACTATCGAATACTAGTTATGTAGAGTATAAGGAAATTAAAACGATATTTAAAACTTTGACTCGGGCCAACAAAAAAAGTGGATGTGCTATGACCTTGCATTTAAATTTGGTTCAGGCACACCGTGATTTAAGCAGAATTTAAAAATTGTGAAACAATTTATGAATTATATCTTTTTTTCATTTTTCGGTAAGTCTTATTATTGAAAATTTCAAAAGGTTTTTTATTTGACTGATGATCGGACTCGCATTTTGATACTTGAGAGCGTCGCATTCTCTTTCTCAGTTTTGATCAATATTTTCCACACGGAGAAGCTTTTGGTATTAATGTTTATGTTATCGCATATCCATAATTGAATTAAAATATACGAATTCACGGACAATTGATGTACGGTTCGAAAAAGTCGAATAGTGACTATGAAAATGCAGACTAATATCTCTGAATGGAATAAATCGTAAGAATATCAGACTCTTATATACAAAATATTACAGTATTTCTGAATAGCTGTATTAAATTTTGTAATGGATTTGAATAACAAAAATTGATATAGTGCTTTAAAAGAAGTGAAAGGAAATATTGTGAATTTCTGTATGTACAAACGCTTTGCAATCTTTCTAAACCACTGTACCAAAAATGGGGGTCCCGTAATGTTGTGTGTTACGCTGGCGCATGGCAAAAAGATGGACGGCGGAAGTGTATGCACGCACACTATTACATGGACTACAAATAATTCTTAATGTATATACTTGTATATGATTGGAGGGTCGCTCGGTGGCTACAGTGGTTTGTTTACGAATCCTATACTAATACTTATACGCATGCATAACCCGTGTAGGAATGGTAACCGGGATCCGACCGGGAGCCGGCCGGATAGCCCCAGTTTAAACCGGGAGCCGGCCGGGGATACTGGCCGGGATCCGGCCAAAAACGTCACGGTAAACTGGTCGGATCCCGGCTTTCATACCGGCCGGGATCCGGTCGGGTAACCCGGCCACAGACCGGTTAAAAATTGTTGCTTCAGGCGAGAAATTGGTAACTTGAAATGTCTTTTAAGGCTCATCGTACCGAATACGATGAACTTTAAATGTGAAATCAAGTTATCAAATTCTCGCGATGAAATCAGAGAAGAGTTTCAACCACTGATGCTAGAAGCTCCTAGCCATTGTTTTATTTTGGAAACCACGTGGTGATTTGAGGTTAGGAAGTAGGAAATGAAAAAATGAATACACAACACTATACTTTATTATAAAATAATAATTATTCGCGCATCAAATGGGGGTTTCAAACTGATTACTGAAATAAGGTTGATTTTAATACCCGGTTTTATTTGTTAACTTCGCGGAGACGACTCGACATGAATGCAACTTGCATTCTCGTTCGAGGTGAAAAACTGAAACTTGCAAGTGTCTACGCCAACGCCAGGCGCAGAAGGCAGTAGGCATGGCGGTAAATTTGAAAGTGTACAGAGTAAAAATTTTCTGAAAACAGAGAAAATTGTAAAAATTGTAACAATTCTGCTAATACATATTGCAGAATCGATACCAGTTTTAATTAATAAGTTAAAACATTGGGAAGACATATATGTTGTTTTTTTTTCAAGAATTTGAAAAAGCTAAATTCTGTTTCACTGATCTAATAAATCCGTAAGTGCGTCTTTGATAATATTACGGCTCTTAAAAAATGTGCAATTTCTACAAAAAAAGTATCCTGACCAGTGCTCGGTCGGCTCCCGACAATGAAATCTAACCAGGTTTGGCCCGGCCGGCAGCCGACCGGCTCCCGACCATGAAATCTAACCAGGGTTGGCCCGGCCGGTAACCGGGCGGCTCCCGACCATGAAACCCAACCAGGGGTAGCCCGGCCGGGATCCGACCAGAAACCTTGTTGTAGTAGGGCCAACCCGGGCAATTTCTGCACGGGAAACCTCTCTTTTTGAGTTTTAGTTTTTTATTTCGGAAAATGTAAAAGTAATTATCAGCTCATTTGAGAAAATAGGACGGGAGTTTATAATATTAATGAGTAGATTCTATGGATATTTCAGGTGTTTCCAGGTATGTATAGATGCTTCCAAAATATAATTTTTCTGAAAAAGCAGCCACTCAAGTATTAAGTATCGCATTTTTAGAGCAATTCTGATCCTACATCCCTTCAAAGTATTACATAATACTTTAAAAAAAAAAATTCTTTATCCATCTGTGAATGGTTAAATTGTAATTAACCGAGTCTGATAAAAGTGGTAAAAAATAGGAATAAATAAAGCGTGGTCCAAAAGAGGCTTTATTTTTTCCCCAAAATAGCTGCCCTACAAAATTGTTCATTTTGGTGTCAAAATGTCTCCTGAATATTCGCATTATTGTAAAAAAATATTCAGGGATCTCTCAAGTTCATTTTAGCACAAAATTGCTTCTTGAATTGCCACTATTAATGGAGTATTTTACTTCGATACATATGCATTTTATCCTTTTGTATTCTAAAGTAAAAAAATCCATTAACAGGAGAAACTAGAGTAACATAAGCATTTTTGGCAAATAATGGGATTAGGAGAACCCTAAATATTTTTTTTCAATTCTGCCAATATTCAGGGGAAATTTTAACACGAAAAGGAACAATTCTCAGTAGATCGAGCAATCTTAGAGGAAATAAAATACGGATGTTTTCTAGACAACTATAATAAGTATACAACAATTACGCGAGTAAATTGTAATTAAACTTTTTCTCTGTCCTTATAAATAAATAACTGCAGGAACGGTATACTTTTTATATATAAATTTAAGTAATGATGTTCCTTAATTTATGAAAGTAAATTTATAGAAGGACAAGAAATTTCTCAATGGTTCAAGCTTTTAGGAATATTATAATTACTACTAAAAAAAATCCAACTCTTGACGAAAAATGCCTTTGAAATATTGGACTGTACTCTCTTAAGCCTGAGAGAAAAATGAGCTTCCTAATTTTTTTTTGTAATCTTTTTAATTATTTTCATAGGTACTTAACCCTTAAATGACACACCTCCAAATAATCACGTAGATGACACATGGGGGCCGTTGGACCCCAGCTCGGAAAATATGCAATAATTCTGAAAGTTATTAACATTTCGATCTGAAACTTTTCTTCTATATATCTCAAATCTTTCTTCATTGTAATAATGCCTCATAGTTGCAAGATTTTAATTTGTTAATGGCGAAAGAAATCATTGAAAAAGATCATTTATCGAGTTTTCATGGAACCTTGAAAAAGCTCTGGGGTCTTCTGGACCCCCAGTGTCATTTAAGGGTAAACATTCAGGACATATTTCACCTATTAATATTTTCAATAAAATATATTTAGAAGGAAATTTCGGTTGAACGTCCGGAAAAATGTGCAATTATATCAGACAAAAATTGCAAACATTTCATTTTAATATTAAGATGAAAAAAGAGTTGATTAATTATCAATTATGTAAAGTAATTTAAATAAAATTATAAATATGGAAATGTGAAACTCCTAAATTCACTTATTTTCTAGTGTCTATGTTCATAAGGAGATAATCCTATAACAACATTTTTCGTCCGATAACACTATCATTTACGGGATTTCATCTCCCCAAAAATATATATCTGAAGTTTTGTGAACATATCATTTACGGTGTAGACGCTAAATCGAAAACTGGGAAATGACAGGGAATTTTTCGAGAGCGGGAGAAACCGAGAAATGACAGTGAATTTATTTGTTGAAAGGGAATTTCACAAATGTTTAGAAGAGTAATCTATCAAATCACTTGGAATATCACAAATATCATATCACATGATATAATTCAATTAAAAATAAGTTTGATTTCAATTTTCTTTTTCAATGTTAAGTTCAGTTGTTAACTGTTTCAGTTACTACGTTTCAAGTTGATCAACTGTAATTACAAATTAATTAATGATTTTTAAAACTGAACTGTAGTTCGACTGTTAAAAATTGTGCAACACTTATTTTATAATACGATTCTAAATCTGCTTAAAATTAAACAATTTACAGACTTTAGCGTTGAAAATTTAACTTTTTCAATACGAAAGCCTCAATAATTAACGCTCATGTAGGGGGTAATGTAAACTAGAAAGCTCACCTGAAAACATCAATTCTAAATGCTAGCGTAACGAATGATTATCGTGGGGTAATTTTTTTTTCTCTTGGAAGGTCAAATTTATATTTAAGGTGGAAAGTCCCTGCGGATCATCAAAACTTCCGATAAATATTTCAAATTTCTGAAATACTGCATCTCCAAAGCAGCCGATAAAAAGTAAACAGAAGCTATGTCCACAGCGCCTCCTGGTCTCACTATTGATTTCTAAAATCGATTTAAATGGACTTCTGGCGCAATATTCAAAATAGAAAAATTATTCGAACAGACATTGAAGCGATAATGTGTAAAAAGTTGTAACCAATTATTAAAAACCATCACAAAGTTGTCTTATTAAAAAATATATTTTTATAAAAACGCTACAAGAAGGAAATGAAAATAATGAATGTAAAATAATTACTCAAAAAATTCGGAAGTAAAATTTTACTGTGCCCCCCTGACTTTTTGAGATAGTTTCCAGGCTAAGGTTTGATATTATAACATCACCATAAAATCACTCCTGAATTAAAACTGGTTCGAATTCACCCAAAAAAGTCCGCGAATATTTTTCAATCTTATAAATGGGAACTTGAACAATTTTGGATAATGCTAGAAGTTTATGCCCTTATCATTTTTGAGCGGGTCTCTCGGGTAACTGTTTTTGATCGCACACCCCTTTGAACATCCCTTTGAAAACCCACGCAGTAAGATTTGTTTCCATAAAGGTGGAACAACTGGGGGAATATTCAATTATTTATCCATCTTATTCTCAGGGAAATAGGACCATTTTCAAAAGTAATCGAACTGGTTTCTTCTCTGATTTTTTGAGGTGGTCAAAAATCATGATATTTTGTTCGGGTGTGGGAACGACCATCCCTTTCCTGTGCAAAGGACATTTATTTTAACACCCCCTTGAAGCCACCTATGCAGTCAGATTCGCTTCTACAGGGTGACCCAGTATTCGAAAAACATTTTTATATTTTTTAATTCTAACAAAAAAATGGCGTGGAAAATAATTTTTAAATAAATTTGCTAAATTTAATAATTACCGAGTAATTTAAATTAAAGATTAACCAATCAGAAACACGCGTTAGACGGTCATCATTCCGTGTGTCATCGACAAGAGTGTGTACATAAAGAAGTTGAGTTCGTATGATTTCTCCTCCGTTCGCTTTTCTAGTAGGTTGTGACTCTCTGGTGTAACTTCACAGGTCAACGAGATGCAAAAATTAAAAAATATATTTTCCACAATCAACTAAATTAGACAACATTCTCATGTATTCTGTACAGTTACCTTGAATTCTCTAGAATTTTCGAAAACTCAGTAGAATTCTCCTAAATTGTGAATAATTCTTCGGAATCCAGCAGAATTTTCTTAAAAGCAGCAAAATGCCCTCTAATTCTGTGGGATTCTTTTGATCTCAGCAGAATTCTTTTGAATTCAGTGGAATTCTCTTGAATTTTGTAGCATTCTTCTAAGTTCGGCAGAACTTTCTCCAATTCAGCTGAATTCTCTAACGTTCGGAAGAATTCTCTTGAGATCAACAGCACTCTCTTGAATAATGTAGAATTCTCCAGAATTCAGTAGAATTTCCTTAAATTCATTATGATTTTGTGGAATTCTGTAAAAATATCTCGTAAATTCAGTATAATTCTCTTGAATTATGTTGAATTTTCCTAAATTGTGTATAATTATTTTAAATTCCGCAGAATTCTCTTGAATTCAGAAGAATTTTGCTAGGTTTGGCATAATTCTGTTATATTCAGTATAAATATCTCGTGAAAACAGTGGAATTCTCTTCAATTCAGTTCAATTCAGTTCAATTCAATTTCCGTAAAATTATCGTAAATTCTGTAGAATTATCTTGAATTCTGTAGAATTCTCTTGAACACTTTTGAACTTACTACACATTTTTTAACAGTCCTGAATTCATTAGAATAAGCTCTGATTTATTTTGAATTAATTAGTCTTTCCAATTTGTATTGTTGTAAACGTTACAAAAAATGTCGATAAAATTCCATTGAAAAAATGCGACATGCCAGAATCATAATTAAATGCTTGATGATTGCATTGCTCGCGTTCAACAAAAAGTACCAAGTTACTTGTTCCGGGTGCATTTTAAGGTGCAAATATACGCTCGCGAAAATCCCTCTAAGTTCGTACATGCAGAGATGATTTTATTGCCTTGTAATGAGGTTTCTTTACTTAGCGGTTATGATAAAAGACTTCATCAAACTCATCCGACCACGGTGCTCTGCCTAGATAAAAATCATACTAAAGATTAATTACCTAGTAATTTTCCATACATATGTGCACAAATGAGGCCAACACTCTCCTGGTGAAAATGTTTCGACGATGCCCTTGCCAATAGAACTTATTTTTTACAACACTATCATGAAAATGGCGTGTTTTCGTACTTACGACCTGTGTGTAAAGTGGCGCATTTCGAACGATGCGAATAAAGAACGTACGAAATGAGGAATGCTTACGAAAAGAACTCTATTCGTAAGCTTGATTACGTCTTTTATTATATTATATTTTATTATATATTTTATTATATATTTATTATATATTATATTACATGGCAATAAAACATCTCTGCATGTGCGTCATCAGAGGGATTTTCGCGGGCGTATATTTGCACTTTAAAATGCACCCGGAACAAATAACTTGGTCCTTTTTTTTAATCGCGTGCACTAAAATCATCAAGCATTTAATTATAATCTGTCGTGCCGCATTCTTTCAAGGAAGTCTTATCGACATTTTTTGTAACGTTTACAACAATAAAAATTGGAAAGTCTATTGAATTAAAAATAAATCCAAGCTTTTTTATTAATGAATTCAGAAGTGTTAAAAAATTTGTAATAAGTTCAAAAGTGTTCAAGAGAATTCTACAGAATTCAAGATAATTCTACAGAATTCAAGAGTCTTTTACGGAATTTAAGATAATTTTACGGAAATCAACGAGAATTCTGCCGGACTCAAGAGAATTCTACTAAATTCAAGAGAATTCTGCTCAACTCAAGAGAATTCTGCCAAACGTGAGAGCATTCTACTGAATTGAAGAGAATGCTACGGACTTCAAGATAATTATACAGATTTTAACCCTCTAGGCACCAGGTGTGTGTGTGCACACCCAGTGCGCTTCTAAAAGTGAATTTTCTGAAAAGGGAAGCGTCGAGGGCGCGAAGCAAATATGCTGTAAATTAGGGGAAAACTATAGCCTATTCGAAGGGCATAGGGCCCTCCTTAGTTTTTCCCTGATTTTCGTACAGGACGGTCTCAAAGTCGGTATAGGGTGGCTACGCACCCATGGTGTGCTTGATAAGTTGAAAAGTGAATAAAAAAATTTTAGTGAATTTTTCCATTGAATATTGCTTATTCAGCTTATTTAAAAGTGTTTCAGTGAAAAAAAAATATTGATTGGAAAATAAGGGTCCAGGCTACTTTGGAGCAGGTATGAACACAATGACTCTATTACTGTTAGCTAAAACGTCCTGAAATGCAATAAATATATTGTATTATTAAATAAAAAGTGTATTGACAATTTCCTATTCTTTCAATAGCAATAATGACAGACAGAGATGAAGCTGAAGTTGTAAGACTTCTACAGGAAGAAGTATTAGAAGAAAATGACGCGACGTCTGAAGAGGAAGACGCCGCAGAGACAGTTTGCAAAAACAATTGTGCTGTCACTTTTGTGAATGGAAAGCAGGCCGAAAAACATCGACGGCATGCATCATTGCAGGCAACACCGTCGCGCAGTGTGCATAAATTGCTCAGATGAGTAATTAGGATAAATTCTTAGTATTTTTCATTATTAATTTTTGCATAATTCACTTTATAAGATGTATACCCTCAATTTTACTCAATTTTATACCAATAAATGCACAAGACTTTCAGAAATAAGCATTTATCACATTTTATTACCTTCTTTGTTTATTTAAACAATTGTTAGTGAACAATAATTCTTTTTTGCATTTGGGTTAGATAGCTGACACCTCAAGCTTTAATGTACACTCATAGTTTGTTGAAAAAGTACAATTAAAAAAAAATTAACAGCCAAAAATGTAAGTATTCAGATTTGGCAAAAAGTGCACAATCAGTTGGTGAGATAAATATATTTTTTTTTTTTAATAGAAAAACCACTTAAACAGTTTTATAGGACAAAGTCTACAGATTATTAAACTTACTGATTTTTTTCAATTACATGAAAAACAAAAGAAATAACATTAAAAAACCGAAAAAAGTCATTTTTGCAATTTTTTCGAATTTTTGTTTACATTTGTTTGCACAAAATTTGAACAAATGAAGATACCGTTTTTGAATTGGTCTAGTATTCTTCTAGACATTCTTCCGATTTCATTTCACTCCTTTTTATATAAAAACATGCACTTTAAACATATTTAAAAGATGATTGAATTTCGTGGGTGCCTGCGCACCCAGCTGTTACGGAAGAGGTCTCCAGAAAATGCTGGTGTTCAGAGGGTTAAGACAATGCATAAATAAAGATAATTCTACCGTATTTAGGAGATATTTATGCAAAATTCCAGAGAATTATTATTAATTCAAGGGAATTCTGCCAAATTCTAGGGAATTCTCTTGAATTTGGCTGATTTCAAGGATATTCTGCTGAATTCGTAAGAAAACACGATAATTTGACTAAATTAAAAAAAAATTCTGCCAAACCTAGGAGAACTCTTCTGAATTTAAGAGCATTTAGTCAAGTTTAAGAGAATTTTTCATTTTTCAAGATAATTCTGCTGAATTTAAAAGATTGTACACAATTTAGGAGAATTCTACTGAATTCATGAGAATCATACAAAATTCAAGAAAATTTTACTGAATTCGAGAGAATTCCACTGAATTCAAAAGAATTCTGCTGATATAAAAAGAATACCACAGAATTCATAGAGAATTTGTCTGATTTTAAGAAAATTCTGCTGAATTCAGAAGAATTCTGCTGAATTCAGAAGAATTCTGTACAATTCAGGAGAATTGTACTGAGTTCACGAAAATTCTGCAAAATTCACGGGAATTTTACAGAAATCATGAGAATGTTGTCTAATTTGGTTGATTGTGGAAAATATATTTTTTAATTTTTGTATCTCGTTGACGTGTGAACCTACTGGAAAAGCGAACGGAGGAGAAATTATACGCAATAAACTTGGCTATGCACACACTCTTGTCGATGGCACACGGACTGACGACCGTCTAATGCGTGCTTCTGATTGGTTAATCTTTAATTGTTAATTACTCGGTAACTATCAAATTGGGTATAGAAGGATAAGCATGTATGTGCTGCCCCCCGCTCGGATCTGGTTGAGATTTTTACAGTAAGTTGGCACTGATGTAAGACTAAATTTCCCAAAAGATTATATTTGAGAAATAATGTTTATGGGAGTTCTGGGGGTTAGAAGAAAAATAAAAAAATTAGTTTTTCTCAAGAACGGCTCGACCGATTTCTATGGGCAAAAAATATGTTATGGGACTTAATGAGAGCATGCCGTAGACAAATTTCGCATTTTTTTGTTAAAAAAATACGGGTAAACAAATTTTCAAAATTGTTTAGAATTTTTCATGAGATACATTTGAGGAACCATCACCATCCTTCGTCTAAAAAAATCTTTAAACACTGTCGAATAACATATCTGAATCCCAAAACGATCGGAGGGGCAGTACATAGTTTAATATGAGAAAGATCTTGGACGCGTCACGTACGGTCTGCGACGCGCTGTACAGTGCCTCGCTCCGTACGCAACAGCATCTTTACACACATTGTGTGACTCGAAATACATTATGTGACTCCAAATATCTGGTCAACTTTTTTTTAAATCCTTCAAATTCAAAAAAGGGGGATCATTCAGTACAGGGGCATTAATTACACTGGTTTACAAAAAAAAAAAAGGTGATGACTATTTGACAAGACCACTTTATCCTTATGTATTTTGACGCGCTGAATATGAATCCGAGGTCTATTTACCTCCATCACGTCAGGTTCAAGGTCATTTCAAGGTCAAATACAGGAAAAGCCGTGCAATAAACTTCAACAACCTTTTTAGGGTTGCTGAATCCGAATCTGTTGTTCGTTTGATCCCTGAAGGTCAGCTTAAGGTCATCAAAAGGTCATCAAAAGGTCAAAATAACAGAAAATGCATGTTATGAAGTGCAACCAGTGGATATATGATAGGTTAACCTAAACTGTTAATCTAAACGTTTCAAACTTAGG
>CAKNWT010257365.1:0-18028 GCA_932066315.1 Andricus coriarius
TCAAAACTAGAGTCAGTGCGTGATTTATTCAAAAGAAAACACTTTTTGTCTTTGAGATTAAACGGTAACAGGGAAGTCGAAAAATGACATTATAGTAATTAGAGCTCTTTCACAGGTTTTCAGTATTAAAAATCATAAGTTCTCACGTAAAATTTGGTTATTTGTATTGACATAAAATTAAAAAAAAATAGCAATTCAATTGAGAATTCGGATAAAAAAGTACAATGATGTTTTAATTTAATTTTGATCCAAGTTCAGGCTGCAAGGATTTAATATGTTTCATTTTACATTTTTTTCATTGAATCAACTATATACAGTCATCAGTGAATCGCAATTCGCGACAACTTTCATAAAAAGATGTGGGAAGATTGAGTGATGTCTGCCTTAGATGACACTCATTCATGTCATCTAACGCCATATTCTTAACATCACCGTATATCATATTTATTTCCATTCTCAAATTATTTCTATCTGTCTTATATATTTCACGAAAAATCCCAGTATACTCCAGTATTGCAAAAACTTTACCATTGGAAACCGATAACACAATACATTTTTGGTTTGACGTGATACAAATTTACCATTTGCTACAAGCAGTCGAATTTCTATATTGCCGGGAAAATAGTATCTTCAAAACTCGAATTGCCGGTTATGATTTAGCTCGGGAATAAGCCAAATATATCCAAGTTGTACAAGTGCATATCCTAGTACTTTATGCGAAGGAATCCTGTCCAGAGAAGAATTGGACACGGCATGAAGAGGAGGCTACTGAGGAGAAGTCCTAGTAGGTGTATTTTGTCTGGCACAAGAAGAAGAACCAGGATAGCGTTTTCCATTGGGATTCCATTCTGACTCTAGTGAATCGTAATTTGAAAAAACTTTCAGAAAACTGTTTGGGAACACTGGGTGATTTTTGCCTACTGGACAATACCTTATTTCATCTGCAGTTAAATTATCAACTGCGCAGCTTATTATATTTACTTTTATACGCGAATTATTTTCGTTTGTCCTATATATTCCATGAAGAGTCCCACTATAATCCAATATTGCAAAAATGTCACCACTGGATGTTGATAATACAATATACTCTTGGTTTGGCCCAAGCACATAGTTCGTATGATCTATTCGCATTCGAATTCGTTCATAGGCAGGAAAAACGTATCTTCGAAATTCAAATCGCTGGTTCTGGTTTGTGCAAGGAATAAGCCGAACATAGCCAAGTTGTTCTATTGTACATCCATGTACTTGAACAGAAAGAGACCTTCTCGGAGAGGACCTGAACCTGGCACGAAGAGAAAGCTCCTGAGGTGAAGTCCCGTTAGGTGAATGTTTTGTGTTAGATGAAGAAGAACCAGGGTTAAGTTCGCTATAAGGCTTCCATTCGGCCTGTAATGAATCGTAATTTGATGAAGCTTTAGTAAAACTTAGGGGGAAGATTGGGTGTTTTTTGCCTACTGGACAATCTCGGATTTCATCTGGGGTCAAAATATCAACTGCGCCGCTTATCATATTTACTTTAATTCTTGATGTAGCTCTATTTGTCGTACAAATTGAATAAAGAAACCCGATATACTCTAATATTGCAAAAATGTCACCGTTTGATGTTGATAATACAATATATTCTTGGTCTGGCACGGGACTATAACGTTTGTCCCCTATTCGGATTCTAATTCGTTTGCCAGCAGGAAAAACGTATCTTCGAAATTCGAATCGTAGGTTCTGATTTGTGCAGGGAATTAGTCGAATGTAACCAAGTTGCCGAAGTGTGTATCCAAGTACTTTAGGTGAAGGCGGCCACCCAGGAGGCGACCTGGTTTCGGCATGAAGAGGAGGCTCCTGAGGGGAAGTCCGTTCAGGTGAATGTTGTCTGTTAGAAGAAGAAGAACCAGGGTTACGTTCGATATAAGGATTCCATTCGCACCGTAGTGAATCGTAATTTTCTGAAGCTTGAATAAAACTTTGGGGGAAGATTGGGTGGTGGATGCCTACCGGACAATCTCGGATTTCATCTGGGGTTAAAATATCAACCTTGCCGCTTATCATATTTACTTTGATTCTTGATTTAGCTCTATTTGTTGTACAAATTGAACGAAGAAACCCGCTATACTCTAAAATTGCAAAAATGTCAGCATTTGATGTTGATAATACAATATATTCTTGGAATGGCACGGGACTAGAGCGTTTTTCTCCTATTCGGATTCTAATTCGTTTGCCAGCAGGAAAAACGTATCTTCGAAATTCGAATTGTAGGTTCTGATTTGTGCGGGGAATAAGCCGAATGTATCCAAGTTGTCCAAGTTTATATCCAAGTACTTTAGGTGAAGGCGGCCACCCAGTAGGCGACGTGGTTTTGGCATGAAGAGGAGGCTCCTGAGGATTTTGAAGTATACGAGAGGATGGTGGAGAGCGACAGCGAACCGGGAGAGGAGTGTTAAGGCAATCTCTGCTTGACTGCGAACTTAATCCTGCGAATAGAAACAGAGGATTATTTTTCCTTTTTAAACAACCTTAAACAAGAGCTTGATACCATTTTGGTTTAGAAATTCTTACGATATCAAAGAACCGAAACTGCATCTTCAATGGCTTAAAATGATCTTGTTGTTCTAAATTGAGCTTTTCATTTTGATAAATCAAGTATCCTGGAATAAATACATCTTTGTAGGTTGAACATTCAACTGTTTGGTTGAAAATTCTATTGTATTGCTAAATAGTGATTTCTCTATTTGTAAACTTAGTAGTATATTGTGCGCAAAGGTGAAGAGGAGGAACATTATTGATACATATATGTTTGCAGTGCGAGCCGTAGGAGCCGAACTCAAGACTTAATTTACAAGTAAGTTGGTATGTAATGGCCATTGTATTGTGATGTCGTCTGAGATGAGGAATATCGAGCCTATCTTGCTTTCGCCTCGTTCATTCCTCGGTTCCGTCTCGTTTGCTCGGGCCCATTCCTCGGTTTGTCTCGTCACATTCTTCCTCAACCAGTCTCATTCTTCCTCATTATCGCTTCGCTTTTTGCGAGGAATGCTTCAGATGTGCGCAGCTTGAGCGGACAGCTTGCGAAGCGTTATTTATCCACTCTGACACGCTGCTGCTAATTAGCGATCTTAAATGAATAGTTAATGTCGAAATATGATTACATATTATATTTTTTTGTGCATTACTGATTAATTTGATATTAGTAGTATAGCTATGACAGTTCTATGACACGACTACGTTGTTCAAGCTGCCACCGACAGATGGCGCCACCAGTCAGTTGTCATCAGTCGGTCAGTTACGATCAGTCGGCCAGTAACTATCAGTCGGTGAAACAGTTATATGTGAGAAACTCAGTCGGTAAGGTAGAAACCTGAATTACCATCAGTCGGTTAACAGTTCGATGTCGGACATTGTCAGTCGATAAGGTAGAAATCTGAATTACCATCAGTAGGTAAGGTAGAGATCTGCATTACCGTCAGTCGGTAAGTAGAAGCCAGCATTATCATCTGTCGGTAAGTAGAATCCTGCATTACCATCAGTCGGTAAGGTAGGAATCTCCCATGGATCCATGTCTCGGTCGATAATATAGGTCCCTACCTTACCGACCTAGGTCCTCAATGTATCAACCAAGTCGTCAAAACCTGTCAATATATATAATTGGTGTGAACTTCCGGATCGAACTTTCTAGAAGCGTAGATATTGGATGTAATCTCTAACGCCTCAACATAAAAGATGAATCGATATATTCTCAAGTTCCACCTATAATGGTGCATATTTAAAATTCAATTTGTCGAGCCTTCCAGACATTTCTTTGTAGACGTGGTGATCTCTTAACGATTTGCTATACGTTGAAATTTCTAGGTTTGTCGTATAACGTGTGGTCTCGATACTTCAAGTTCTACACACTTCTAGTTCTAGCACTGACGTTAATCAGAATGACTAAACACATTTTGAGCAATGCGGAAAGCGCGCGAAATTTGAATCCAACTATCCATATATTAAATTTAAATTAAATCTAAATAATACTAAAGTATTTCAAATTAATTGAAGCAAACACGGTAAAGTAAATACAACGTTTTTTACCTTGGAATAATTTATTTATTGTTCACAAACTTTTTGCAGTACATAAAATTCACAAAGTAAATGGCTCTTATTGCACATATTTAAATTCGAAAAGGTTATAGGGTCCTTCCAAATAACAAAAATAGAGCTTTTTTATAGCAGCTGCTTCTTCCAACTTCTCAAACATCTCCTCACACGTAGCATCCTCAACAAATTTCATGATCCTGCCTGGCAAGAAGACTGCATACTGGTTTTCCAACTCAGCCACAATTTATGTACCATATTTTGTGTGTACCTTACGAATTTTTTTAACGGTGTATTTCTTCTTTAGGGTAAGAGCTGAAAGCGGTCTTGTAGGCAAAACTCCATCCATGTGGCCAACTGCGTTATAACCTTTGAGGTCCATCTTCTCTAAAAGGCATTTTTCACTTTTACTGTTTTCACTTTTACTAGATGACTAGCTCTGAACTGTACTCGACGATAGACTGAAGCCACTGAAACCTGATGCTCCTTGTAAACCCCATTACCCCTACTCTAATTACGTTCTACAAAGATCGATAAAAGTTTCTATCAGGTTCGTTACACGCGTTGCCTGCATTATATTTCTCGAACTATCGATATTGAATGTAATCTCTAACGGTTTTGCGGGAAATATCAATCCAAGGTTTCAACTTTCACCTATCATGATACATGTTCAAAATTCATTGTCTCGAGCCTTCCAGAAATTTTGACGTAATCTCTGCGATTTTCTATTAATCGAAATTTCTAGAAGGTCTGACGTATGATGTTAATATCTCTTCTAGAGACATTAACGAAAATAATCATAACGATTGCAAACTCTAATGTCTAACGTTCTAAGAAACAAGATCGCGCAAAATTTGAAAATGCAACCGAACGATGTGTGTCCAGCGCTGAAATTTCATATCAACCCAACGATGCTTGAATAAAGTCCAACGTTGAAAATGCAGCCCAACGACGTCTGTGATCGTCTACCACTGACAGTAAGCGATATTTGGATTCAGATTTCAACCCAACGATCTTTGTAGAAGTCCAGCGTCGAAAAGAATGATAGCGAGCAATATTTTGAATTTTGAATTCCACCCAACGATGTTTGAAAATATCCAAAGTCGGAAGGGAAGATACCGAATAAAATTTAAAATCAACTTGACTAATTCTTGAATAATTCATAACTAACCTAATGGTTTTAAATAAATCTTCACTCAATGTCAAATTAAATATTTGGTTTATTCAAGAAAAAGACTAAGCCTAATTTACAAGAGAAAATCTTAACTTACAATATGATTAAGGTAAACGTAGTTAAAACATAAATTTTCAATGGTTATAAAAGTCTTTGAGCGTTGTGTTGCTCATGGAAGTATCTAAAGTATCAACGATTTCAGTCATATCTTCATCATCATCATCATTGTAGTCGGTTGTACTTTCAGTCATATCTTCATCATCATTATCATTGTAGTCGATTTTACTTTCAGCGTAATGCCTCATAGTTGGCTGATCCCGAGGAGTCAAGAACTAGGTCTTGAGAGCTAGTGCATTTCAAACTGCACAATTTGCATTCCAGCATTGAAGGTGGTGATTGCATTTTGTCAAAACTGTTCTGTACAATTTTTTCAATGGAGGGCAGCCCAGATCTTCCAGATTATTCATATTTTGTACGTACTGGTCCAACCATTTTTTCTTTTCCAATCCTTTAACGTAGACTACCCTAGCGCCACCTATTGTATCTCTAATTATAAGCCTCACTTCTTCATAGGGTATGTCACCGGAACTCCATTCCAAGCCATGGTAATTGCGCGTCAACTATAAATTTTCACTCTTGTATTTAGCAGGCAGCGAGTCCCAGTAGTAGGGTGGTTCAAACAGGTAGACCACAATTTGAGCATCTTCCTGAAGAGGAATTATAGCCATCTCCCTAAAGACGAACTGATTGATGGGCTTCATGAAACCTTGTACGTCTACGATGAACTTTATATCGATGAAAATTGAACTCTATTGCTAAAATCATCTCTATTTTATACCTTTTCTCCCCCACCACCACTGACATCACCCCCACTTCTGCCATTAACCCCACCACTATCATCTTAAATCAACTTCTTTACACTACCACTAAGGGCTTGGTACTGAATCATACGGTCATGTATAATTAGACAGTAGGCTGCAGTTTCAGCGGTAAAATTGTCTGCAGATTCAAATTCCAAACGAACGTCTACTGAGGTCTGTTTGAGAAATTCATTTTGTTTTGAGCAATCAATGATACAATCATACACTTTTCTTCAATATTGGTTCGGGCTCTTTACCATAGTAGGCTGCCTGAAAGTTTGCATACATCTCATACAGTAGTGCAAACTAATTATGATCAAAGTCCAGATTTAAATTACCATATGGATAGTACTGTGAATTAAGGAATAACTTGACATTGGTTATACTGCAGTGATCGAAGCGATTAGCATATCTGGCAACCCTATCCTTTCCGCATGTCTGGAAACCCAGTATAATGTAGCATGGTTTTTCTAATTGAGTTGACGTTTTCACAGTCTATATATACATCTTTTTCAATAAAGTGCAGCTACTGAATCTTTTGCTGATCTGAAACCATTACATATGGTATCATCCATTCCACATTATGAATGAAGATCTTAAATTTTTCTTCGTTTCCTGGCGCTTATCGTGCCTGAACAATGGCATTTAAGTAATTGCGTGATCTTGTTAAGATAAGTTCATGCTTTGCGCTCACAACGACCTTTCGATAGTCGTCAGAAAATCCTAGGATCCTAATAAGCGGTATGGTAACATCAAAGTATCCCTCATCATTGGTAAGACGTTTTGTTCCTTCCGGGATGTCGCGCCAGCCTGCATTCTCCATAAAATAAATTTGTCCAGGGCTAAGTGAAACGTAGCCCTTTATGACGCTAGTGAGGCCGACATTCTTGCAGCGATCAATTTCAATACCATTGAGTTCATAGCGAACTTCATCAAACAGATAGCAGATGGCATTGATCACTAGTGCTGTACCAGTAACAGCTATAACTCCATCAGGCCTGGTTAGTCTTCCATACACATGCAGTGAACTCTTGCTGGGTAGTATACACAACGTTGATGCTGGATAGCAATTCGAATTTCATCACTGTTGTTGAATGATGATGAGGCATAAGGCTGATGTGCGTGAATCTCATAGTAAGCTATAGACTCATCAAATCTCACTGGTGTTTGAATGTTTACTATTTCTTCCATTTTTATTACAACAAAGGGAGACGATAAATATCTTGAATGGACGTTTCAGTTTATTTTTCCATGAGGTTTGATTTTCAGACCAAACTGTGTCAGAAAGAGCACGTTCTGAGGTGTTAGCTCCATGCGTGCTGCTTGAGAACTGGTTTGCATTCGACATGTTGACGCTCTTATATATACTCCTTTGCGATTGTAAACGATACCCATTATGATAATGATTAGACGTGTAGTCGTATTTTTATCACCTATCCTCGGAAATACACCAAGTCACCGTCCTAATCAACTATGCGGAGCTGAATTTGAGGTATTGTCTTCACGGCGATTGGAAGGTAAATTACATTTGACGGTACTTCAACGATCTTATATCCTGGTGGCACAACAGGAAAGAATTCATGAATCATGTGCACTTTGCGATTATTTATGTAAGCTCCAGTAGTGATATTGCACTCAACTTGTAGAGCATTTGCTTTGAGTATAGACACATGTAGATCAGAAGTATGAGTCTTATTGGCTTCGAGAACACGTGGAGCGAATCCCAACAATCGTCCAATAGAATCCTGCGGTTGAAAGTTCACTTTGCGATTACACTCTATCTCGCTTCGCAATGTGTTATTATTTGGCTTGATGTTTATTGTAATTCGATCAATTGCTAGCGCCTTCTGGACATAACTCCCAATGTCTTTAATTTCATAGCTACCAGTAGGTATGGTCACAACTCGATCACCAACATAGATTTTATTCTTTCTAGTGTCAACGTTGGGGATTGCATTGAATGTGAGCATTTCAACGAGTCCAAGTACATAGTTCTTATGAGGAGAGAGTTCTATTGGTGCAAAATATTCTAAATCTAGCACCGAAGAGTTTCCTGTCATCGTGAGAGTAAATGATTCATCCATAATGATGTTTTTCTCTGTACCAACTCTAGACAGTTCATTACACACTCTTATATAGACAGTATTTATATTTTATATGCAATTGTCCAGATAGAAATTTTAAGCACAGGTGCAATCAACACTGTCATAGTACAGATATCTGTCATGATTGTACTTTATCGTGCTACCAACAATTAGGTAATCTACAACATCCAAAGGTGGACGAAGATTACCGAAACTGTCAAAGTATAGGACATTATCACCGATCTTTCTATAACTTACGCAGTGGGTACCAGGGCCATGACTATATCATCAACATTATAGTGAGTGCATGGTGAGGTAGCTTCACTGCAAGTTTTTTAGCACCTGTCTTAGACGATGTCCCTGTCCTTTTCGGTAAGGCTTCATATGAAGACCTAATCCTTTTCTATAGGGTCTTAGGTGTAAACCTCTTCCTAGAGCAATAGCCTTCATTGTATTATTATGACTTTGAGCTTCTGTCAGTTGTCGTTTGGCTGCGCTAGCATCGTTTAAAGCTTTAGCTACACCTGCTGCTGCACCATTGAGAGCTCCAAGCGCACTGAGTCTAGCGAAAATTGGAATCAGTGGCAAAACACCTCCGACTTTCGAAGGGATTGGTAGAACACGTGAATTTTTCACTTTATGTTTACCACCTACGTTTCTAACAGCTTCCTGTGCACCTCTGATTGCAGACTTGATGGCCACTTTTGCATCACTACTTCGTTTCATTGCTTTCTTAGCTACATTTACAACCTTTCTAAAAGCTATTAGTTTATTTGTTGCAGCTGGTTTCTTTTTCACACTAGGTTTTCTCTTCTTTGAAATGGGTTTCTTCTTCAACCCCATACCGAGTTTCGCTTTGGCATTCATCACGTTAGTTATTTCTAGTGCTGCAGCTTTCTCGCTAATTCCAGCGTCTTCAGCAAAAACGCGCTGCCAGGCTTTACTAGCTAGTACACGATCTGCAGCGTTTCTCGCTTCAACGTTTTCATGATTTCGCGAGTAAGCAATGTCGTGTTCTTTACACGCTAGCTAAGTAACTGGATTACAATATTGGTAGCCAGGTAAGTGCAACTCAAACGGCAAGTTGTTGATGACTTTGTTGACCAATCCTTTACCTCGATGATGACGGCGTGATACTTTGTTCACTTTATGGTGCACAATCATTTTTCACTGAATGGAGGTTAGCACGCAACTGACCTGAAAGCTATATAAGCGCTGCATTTATAGTTTTCACAACAGTTGAGATCAAGATGCGGTTCAAGACACAACCTATTAAACTTCCGGTATGTAACATTGATACCCTAATCCAATCAAAAAAGGATAGGGTGAAACGACCTGGTAGCCTTCTACCAGACAGCATTCGCGCAGTGTTTTGTGGACCATCAAATTGCGGCAAGACTTGCACTAATCTTACACCCAAATGGATTGAAATTCGAAAATGTCTACGTCTACTCGAAATCCCTCAAACAACCAAATTACAAATTCTTGGAACGGGTGTTGAATGATGTATATGAAGTTGAGTATTTTCCCTTCAATGAGCATGAAGAACTAATACCACCAAGTGAAGCTCAACCAAATTCGATAATTGTATTTGATGATGTTGCCTGTGAGAAACAGGACCATATTCGAGCCTTTTTCTGTATGGGCAGACACGCTCATGTTGACAGTTTTTACTTATGTCAAACTTACGCTCGAACACCTAAACATCTGGTTCGAGATGACGTTAATCTGTTGATACTTTTCGAGCAGAATGAAAAGAATATAAGACATGTGTGTGACGATCATATGAACACTGACATGAGTTATTTACAGTTTAGAGACTTATGTTCAACATTTTGGAATACTGACAAGTATGGATTTCTTTTCATTGATAAGGATAGTGAGCTTAATGAGGGAAGATACAGAAAAGGTTTTGACTGTTTTATCTCTCTATAAATATATGTCATGTAGTGGAAATGATGTCGTTATAAGTTGAGACATCAACACATCAACATGTCAAAGTTTCACAAGGAGCCACTGAAAATATAATGAGTGAAGCGTTTAAACCAATCGTCATGCCACTGCAGACACTGGTAGACATATCGAATCTTTCAATCAGGAAGGAAGTTAAACAAAAAGAGCTTGTGAAGGAAAAAAATGAGGAGGATGAGCAGGAGGAGGAGGATGATAATGCTTCCTTTATGACAGCTGATGCTGTAGAAGAGTAAGATAAAACTATACTTCAAGAAGATGTCGTGACTGACCCTGCTGATAATTATGAGCATTTAAAAAAAAAATTTCTCAGGATGCTGCAACAAAATAGTAAGCAGTATTTGGATATGGTTTATAGTGTGCGTAATCTCAATGATGGCATCAAAACAATTATAAGGAAATTTTGATTGCTACAAGTGCACATAAGAAGCGATACAGTCCCAGTGAATCTATTCGCACTAGCAACAATAATAAGTACAAGAACTTTATTTCAAAATTGTTCAACGTATCACGCAGACGATCTGAAATCATATATTAGGAGGGTACTCATAACGGTTTCGTCAATATTACGAAGAGTATCGACGTGCTTGGGCGTCACCTAGATCGAGTCGCTACAGCAAGCCGTGGGCCGCCTGGTGTTGGTTTTAAGATTACCTCTGACGGCTATTACGGCGTAGATAGCAAGAGAGTTTGTAACGTTAGTGAGGCCAAAAAACAATACGACACAGTCAATTTAGGACATGGACAGCGTATTGTCCAAAACGAGATACGTACAGTGTATCAAGTCACATCATCTATGCGAACAGAGATTGACAATAATTATGTGATGATATGTATACTCGAAGAATCAATAAACGAAAAACTGAAAAACCTGCAGATTGATACCCAACAAGATTTGTCAGTCCGTAATACTGAACTCATTGCTCAGTTGGACGCTCGATTAAACGCACTCGAAAATTGATAAGGAGAAATTGGCAGTAGTTACAGAACTGCATAAACCTGCTAGAAAGAATTATTCACGTCGCCGCGTGCAAATGCGTGGTTTAGATGAGACGTGGCAGGCAGATTTGGTTGAAATGCTACCCTATGCCCGTGAGAATAATGGCTACAAGTATTTAGTTACCGTTATAGATATTTTCTCCAAGTACGCATGGGCGGTTTCTGTTAAAAGCAAAAGTGGACCAGATGTCACTTCAGCAATGCAATCTATACTTGTGCAGGGTCGTGTGCCAAAAAACTTACACACCGAGGAAGGCAAAGGATTTTATAATTCACATTTTCAAAATCTTATGCAACGATTCAACATCAATCTCATAGAAATCTAGAGGCGTCAATCTGTGAAAGATTTAATCGCACGCTCAAGAATATGATGTGGCCACAATTTAGCTTGAGAGGCAACTACAAGTGGATAGACATTTTGCCAACTCTCATCTCCAAGTATAACAAAACCAAACATCGATCAATCGGTATGAAGCCAAAAGATGTCACTACCGAGGATGAAGAGGAGCTGATTCAACGCTTAAAAAAATTGCGAAATATACCGAGGAGAAGGCCAAAGTTCAACGTTGGTGACAAAGTTCGAATCAGCAAGCACAAGCACGTTTTTGAGAAAGGATACACTCCCAACTGGACAACAGAGATATTGACGGTGGATCGAGTTATGCTTACGAATCCAGTGACGTACAGGCTCAAAGGCTATCAAGAACACGTTGCTGGCGTATTTTATGAGCTAGAACTTCTCAAAGTTAAACATCCAGACGTAAACCTTGTGGAAAAAGTAATCAAGAAACGTGGTAACAAAATATTTGTAAAGTGGATGGGTTTTGATAGCTCACACAATAGCTGGATAGATAAATCAGATATGTGATCAGCTTTGTACAATGTTGAATAAACTTTCGTGCAATGTTAAATCAACGTTGAAGCAATGTCAAATCAACGTTGAAGCAACGTTAAATCAACGTTAAAGCAACGTTGAATCAACCTTAAAGCAACGTTGAATTAACGTTAAAGCAATGTTAAAGCAACGTTAAATCAACGTTGAATCAACGTTAAAGCAACGTTGAATCGACGTTAAAGCAACATTGAATCAACGTTGAAACAACGCTGAATCAACGTTAAAACCACGTTGAATCAGTGTTGAACCAACGATGAACCAATGTTGAGCCAGCGATGAAGCAATGTCAAACCAAAGATGAATCGATGGTGAACCAACGATAAAGCAATGTCAAACCAACGCTGAATCAATGCTGAACGAATGTTGAACCAATCGCTTATCGTCATAAGGATTCAGCGCGACATTTATTTGTTTAATGGTTTCAACATTATGAAGCCTAGATCTGATTGAATATTGCGTTCTAGATTGTACAATCCAGTTTCGTAAGCATTTCGTGTAGTCATTGAAGGTGATTGATTTTTTGACGACATTAGATTTTACCCCTTTTGCCTTTTTGACAAAGTCTTCGCCGTTTACGCGAATACTGTATATCTAGCTCTGCAATCCAACAAATTTAGTAATAATTTGACCTAAACATTCGTCTTTCATTATATCCAAAACTTTCTTGTTGGCTTGCGGCATTCCGAAAACATTGTCTCCAGAATAGTCTGACGTATCGAATTGAGAAACATTGTTTTTTATATCCTCTTTCATATCAGCGTAAATTTCATCACATTTAACTTCGTATATCAAGCTATCCGTATCTGTGTATAATAGTTTACAATCGTTACGATATTTTTCGCACATGCAGCCATAGTGGAGGTCATAAATCAGGATTTTAGATACATCAAACACCGAAAGCCCAACATAGATCGATTTGTTGAATAAGACTTGAGTTTTTCTCAATTCAACAGCAACTAGATTTTCACTAAATACTGCAAGACTGTGGAAATTTGGTTTGGCTATGAGGGCTTCAGCTCCATATCTACCCTCCCACTTTGTCACGAGTTTTACATTGACATGTTTTCGTACGTTCTCCATTATTTTTCCATTAACGGCATTATTCATCAATTTAAATAGATTCTTTTCAAATTTATTTTTAGCGTTTGTTCTTAGGCTAGTATTCAGATCAATATATTCCTTAAGCCATGTAGACTGATTAAATTTGAGAACTCTATGAATTTTGACAAGTTTGAGTCCATTAGCTAGTGCATGTTTGAGAGCCCGGCAATGGAGAACGTATTTTCGTTTCGGTAGGAGAGTAGTTAGGAGCTTCTCCCGGCTTGACCCTGGTGGTTTCGAGTGTTCTGGACAGAACGGACAGTCATTGTGTGCGGCATGGAGTTCAGCTGGGTAATCCAAATCTACTTCTAGTATGTAAGCAATGGGCGAATCATCCGGAACATTGAAAGTGAAATTGTTCAAATTTGTAACCCACTCGAAACCACCATAAGGGAGTGGTTGTCCCATGGCCCAAACGTATAGGTTGTTTGCATCAAAATAGATTATGTAGATTATCTCCCCATTTTCGTTAAAAACTGCCATATACTTATTGTTGGCAATGGAATACCTGTTTGGGCATTGACTCACTCCACCCTTCTTGCCATTATCAATCATTAACAGCATATCAACGTCGGTGAGGAGTTCTAATCTTACTTTTGTATATTCGAGCATGGCGTCCCAAGTCAAGCCAGGAGTGGTGTAGTAGTGCGCGAGGTCAAGATCATAAGCCTTGAGACATTGTTCTCGAAAACGTTCAAAGACATCAGCCAAAAGCAGTACATCTGTCTTCATGTACAGTTTTACATATTCGCCTAGATTTTTCAGATTAAACGCAGACCATACATGTTGTGCGTGTGCATAATCCTCATCAGAGATTGATGATTCATTCGAAGTGCTATAGAATTTTTCTTATGGTGGCAACTGACATTCTTTTAGTTTTTCCCTCGAGTCAAGGTATTGAGAAGGAAGAACACCTTTCCTCGTGAGAAGCTCAATTTTTTCTCTTTCGATACCAGAAAATACAGTACTCACAATTTTATAGTTTGTGAGGTACGGTGCTAATTTTTCCAGAGACGAATCCATGAATCGAAATGAATCTATGAACCTGAATTTGATTTAAGTTTCCTCAACATACTTTGTGAATGATATACACTTTTCTTTATTCGATGTCAAAACTTTAACTTTACCATCAACTTGTGTAGCAACGTCCCGAATGATAAAATGAGCATCGTATCCACTTAAGTTGTGAAGCACAATAGGTATGGTCCGCGAATCCTGATATTCTAGGTTAAAATGCTCGTGCGCTGGACCACGGTACATAGCTGTCAGGTGACAGTGATCGCGCACTTTTTTCATTGGTGGATGTAGAGCTTTCTGGCAGATATGATAAGTAGTGGCTTCAAAGAAAGCGTCCTGTTGCCTTGGTGTTAGATCTTGCTTTGGACTGGAGATAGAAAGACACTGGCTCGTCGTAACTGCACTTGAGGTAATATCCTATATCACAAAACTCATTCCTTTGAAATACCTCAGTGTTTGATGTTCTTTCCTGGTCTTCCGCGGGTTTTAACAGGGACTCGCAGTCGGCATAAATGATGAATGGAATCTTCTCTCGATGCTTGAAGTTTCTGAATTCGATGATATTTTTTTCAGGTTTCGGAAGCACGATTTTGCAGTCATTTAAATTTTTACAATCTTCACTGTGAGCCATCAACTTTCCTTCAGATGAAAAGTAGTGTAGGCAACGTCCACAAATATGTATTTTCCAATCGTGTTTCGATAGTTGGCTGCTCACTAATCGGAAAAGATTTTTCACCCATACATAATGAAAATTAAGTGACTGTGTCCTGCTATCCTGGTAATTTTCTTCATGTTAATGTTCACGTGGATATGCCTCTTGTGAGAAGTAAGATGTAATGGAACCACAGTATATTCATTCTTCTTGTTTTTGATCAAGCCATAGACGTTTACTGATATGTCATTTTTATCATCCAATTTTCTCACATCTTTTAATGCAACGGTGAAGTTGATTCCAGAAAAATCTAATTTATCTTTGTGTTCAGTATAGCTGGATACACGCTTAACGTTCTTATGTTCCACATTAACTGGGTATATGGCTGATAGTATAGCCATTGGTTAAGCTTATTGATATCCACTGCAAGTTTTATGATTGAGTGTAAGGTCCATCCTGAATCCTTTTCCTCAAAATCTTCCATTTCTTTCAGGATCGAGTATCTCACGTAGTTTTTAAACCAGAGTTTCAAATCTGTGGGATGGTATATTTCTTCATTTTTTGATTTGAACGTCTTGTCATGAGGCGTCTCCTTACCGACCTTCAAATAATATGTAAGGAGCACAGCGTTCACTTTTAAAGCCCTGTGTTCGCGCAAGGCCTTGTTCACCTCAGCCATAAACAGTCTTTCGGCATCATCTAAGAAGGCAAGAACATCTTTGTGAACTAGGTTGGCTACAGCACATGTTTTTTTGCAACACCCACCTCGAAAGTAGGCCGTTCCGTGTATCTAAATTATATGCAAAGTGAGTCATTCCTGATAACAATGCGGGAATAATATTTGCGCATGCGCACTTTGATTATTATGCACTTTCCGCATCGGTGGAATGAACGCGCATGCGCACTTTGAAGATGAGCAACTTTCCACATCGCGACGATTACATAATTTTTTTTTCAACCAAATTTTTTTTTCGAAAATTTTTTTTAACCAATTTTTTTTTCAAAATGTTTTTTTTCCAAAATTTTTTTCCAAAATTTTTTTTTTTCTTCAAAAAATTTTATTTACCAATTTTTTTTTTCAAACATCTTATTTCCAAAAAAAATTTTTTTCAGAAATTTTTTTTCAAAATTTTTTTTTAAACTTTTGTTTTCAAAAAAACAGTTTACGAAATTTAAAAATCTTTTCTTTCAAGATTAGTTTTTTTCGTCAACTCCGAACACAACTTTCTCGGACGGGCGTTGCAAAAAATAGCGTGTGATACACGTGCGCGTAGGTGATTGCTAACTCGTGTGATTGCATCATTCGCCTGCAACTCGAAGCACTCGTCTACGTTTTCACACTCGCTTCGCTCGTGCGCTAACCACCGACTCATGCTTCGAGCCTCCGGCTTATGCTGCGATATTCACACTCGTACACAATCACCTATTTTGCGCACTTGTATCACAAATAACTATTTCATTTCGAAAAAACTTTTTAATTTAATAATACAATTTTACACATTTATTTATGAATTTTATGATTTAATCGAATGGTTTTTGGAAAATAAAGAACAATGTCCTAATACATTTATGATGAAAAATCATTTTCTTTTCGAAATTTCTGTAGCACAGGACAATAGACGGGAGAACTTGACTGGATTGTCGGCGCGCGAACGGGAGAAGAAGAGAGTGGGGAACCACGGTCGAACTGTAAGGAGTGGGGGTCAGAATTCCCCTCTGAGACTTCTCCTCCGCCACGTCACTTCGAGCTCGAGATTTCTTCAATCGCTTGCCCTGTAAAATTTCACTTTTGCCTAGTAGGTCCCTTTTCTCGGATCGCGTCACATATGATAAAACATTCATGAATTTTATTAAATTTTAAATGCATTTTTCGGTTTATTTAGATTTAACTGTAAGATACATACTCTAATGTACACACAATGTTTATACCAGCATTCCGTTCAACTTCGAAGCGACCTTGAACATTCGCTTTGTAAACAAATCTATGTACACGCTAAATTAAAACAGATCACTTAGTCCTTAAGGTTGTATGTAAAAAAATCGATCTCTGGTAGAATTTTTTTAAAAAGGAGCTATATTTAAATAGAATGATTATTTATGTGCTAAATTAATTTCAAATTTTTCAACCGTACCGATGCGGAGATAATTAATGTGAAAGTTGACTACTTTAACACGTAATTCTTCGGCAATGCATAGGCACTCTCCACAATTTAATTTGTAATAATTAAACGCTCTGGTATAGAAATTTTGGAAATATCAATATTTGTGCAGCTTGAAAATACAAATTTTTATATCAAAATTTCAAAAGCATTGTAGTTTTAGTTACTTTCAAACTGATAAACGTAACAGTATTGCGAGCCGGCAGCACTATTCCCTCTCACCAGCTTGGCTGCTGTACGCACTCGACACACACACTCACATGCACAACCAGCTTGGAAGCGTACGTGAAATTGCGACGTTGCGCGATCTGCGAATCTGCCGTTGGCATAGCAGTGGTGACTGTACGTACACTGTAAAAAATAAAAAAAAGTACTGTTTCGAATGGTGAAATCACAAGAAATTTTCTTGTATTTTTATCACTTGGATCATAGAAGTTTTAACAATGTTGAGGTTAGAAAGTCCAGAAACATTCTAATTTTACCACTCTGAGTCTGGCAATATGGCAGCCGTTTGGTAATGTACAGGTTCATAACGCAATCGTACCACCTTCAGAGTAGGTAATAATCCATCCCTCTCTGAGAGTGGAGATTTTCCTGAGTTTTTAAGAAATAATGAAACTGTGAAAAGTTCCTTTTGCAAATGTAATTTGACTTGTTGAAATTGTGAAGTGACAAGATTCCCATAATATTGAATAATGTAGATAATAAAATTACTAGTTTTTTTGAAATTTAAAAATTGCGGGAATAACATCAAAAATTTGTAAAATTCAAATTATTTCTGGAAATTTGTTTGAAAATGGTACAAATAATTAAAAATTGGTGTTAATTTTGAATTAATTTTAGAATTAAGAAATTAATGGAATTAATTATGTTAATTATCAGCTATTATTCATGTAATAATAACTTTTATATCGATCCCGTGATGAATTATCTGATTTTCATTCGCGTGCGAAATGTGCGAATGTGAAGTGCGCGTCTTTCGTCGTATGTAAGGTTCAACGTATATCGAAGCGTCTGATGCGATCTCTCCACATGAAATTGAGGAAAAATC
>CAKNWT010257375.1:0-19634 GCA_932066315.1 Andricus coriarius
TCTTGACACGCAGGGATGCGTTTCAGGCTATTAATCAGTGAAACCTTGGCACCTCCAAGAGCGCCGATAAACAAGACCGAGTGTTTCAGCAGCCTCCTCCGCTGCTTTGTAGAGAAACGCCCCTTTGCCCACTTCTTCGTGTTTCCTGACCATTTTAAGAAGAGGGTCTGTTCCATTTGCGACTATATGTGCTGTGCCCAAAATAATCCTGTTGTGAAGACATTCAAGATTTAGTATTCCGCGACCAGCTTGACGGCGTGAGATGTAAAGTTGCGGAACAGAAGATTTAAGGTGCATGCTTTAGTTCATGTGCATAACCTTTCGGGACCGGATATCGAGGGATCTGAGCTGGTCCTTCGTCCATGGATCCACTCCAGATGAATAGAGTACTACCGGGACAGCAAGCATGTTCGTCGCAGATACTTTGTTCTTCGCCGACAGTTCTGAAGACCAACTCCGTCGAATAAGATGTTTGTATCTGCATCGGAGATTATACTTTATAGATGCCACGTCCTGGATGCGGCTCTGTGGCATGCCCAGGGATGTATAGCTCTCTCCAGCGCCAAAGTGTCGTACAGCGCTTCTGTCGAGGAGCTGAGGGTCTTCCGGGATTCCATTAAGTTTTCGTTTCTTCAAATAAACCTTAGCGCATTTTTCTAACCCGAACTCCATTCCAATTTCTTGAGTGTACTCTTTGACAATGTCTAGAGCCAGATGTAGTTTATCTTGATTTTTAGCATAGATCTTGAGATCATCCATGTAAAATACATGAGTGACTTTATGCTTTCGATTTCTAGGTTTGCCGCAGAGGTAGCCTTCGGAATGGCGAAGTGCGAGATATAGTGGCAATAATGTGAGGCAAAAGAAGAGAGGGCTCATGGTATCGCCCTGAAACACAACTCTCTGAAAGTTTGTTAGTGATCACACGATGTTTTCCAGACGAGATAGTAAATCTGGTTTTCCAAAGCGGCATTAATCTCTCTATGCTCATCACGATGTGTGGATGAACCTTTAAGCTTTCCAACAGACAGGTGATAAGTCTATGGTAGGTTGAATCAAAAGCTGTCTGGTAATCAATCCAGGCCGTCGATAGGTAATGCTGATAGAATGCTGCGTCTTTACAGACACATCTATCGATGAGCAGGTTCTCCCGACATCCCACTACGCCTTTCTTTGAGCCACGTTGTTCGTACATTTCTCGCCGCACAGGTCCAATTGTCCAAAGAATCGTATCATTTAGGATAGCTGTCAAGATCTTATACAGTGTGTTCAGACAAGTTATTGGCCAGATGCTGGTGGATTGAAGGAAACTTCTTTCACCAGAAGGTCTTGATACCATCTGGTCCCGGAGCGGAATAGTGCTTCATGCCTCTCCAGACGTTATTCACCTCTCCGGCAGTGATAGGTGGGCATTCCTCCTCAGGTGTTATGAGGGCATTGCACAGCTCCTTGAAGCTATTTATATTCTTCGAGTGTTCTTTCAGTGGATGCTGGACTTCGTAGACTTCCCTCCAAAATGCCTCGACCTCGTCTGGTGTGGGAGGGCGGTCGATAGTAATTGGAGGGTCCAGGAAGAGTCGAGATGGGTCAGACAAAAACTGTTGAGTTTCTCTGAACCACCTCTCTCTTCGCTCTAGACTTCTCCTAGCGTTAGATAGTACTCATATTCTGTCAACAATATGCTGCCTGATGGTCAGTAACTTTGACTTGTTAAGTTTGTGATGACAGATCCGCAGCTCGCGTGCGAACCGTCGAACCTTGGCAGTAAAAGTCCTGCCAGATGTTATGTAGTGAATCACACACTCAATGAGGGACGCGTACTGTCTAGCCCAGCCTATCTTTGTGCTGAGTTGATGCATTCGTCTTTTGGTCTTATGATCAACCGTTGATTTAGTTCTACGTTTTGCATCTGCCAAAGCTCTTGCTGCACTATACAAACTACAAATAATAGTCCAGAGGTCAGCTTTTTCGGAAAAATCTCCACGAAGCTCGTCATCCAGTTCAGCCAGATCTCCTTTCTCTCTTTCTTTGCCTCTCTTTCTTTGTTGCCGGCTTCTTCTGGCTGCGGTTGAGTAGGCGCTCCACTTATATAACCCCCTTTTTGGAGTTCCTCAGCACGGTTTCGCAGACGTTGATGCGAAAAATGCGAGAGCTCTGGGTGTTTCTCGCACCACAGAGTATGCAGTCGTGCCATGTAACCTTTTCGTTTAGGGGTCATACTGGTATCATAGCACTCCAGCAGGTCCAGTGGTGCGAGAAACACCCAGAGCTCTCGCATTTTTCGCATCAACGTCTACGAAACCGTGCCGCGGAACTCCGTAAAAGGGGTTATATAAGCAGAGCGCCTACTCAACAGCAGCCAAAGGAAGCCGGCAACAGAGAAAGAGAGGCGGTACTAAGACCAACCGCAAGCAGACATCCAATAGAGGAAGAGCGACTCTTCAGGACACGGAGAAACATCAACATTCAGGTTTCTCTGAAGCCCAAAGATCTGGCTGAACTGGATGAAGAGCTTCGTGGAGATTTTTTCGAAGAACCTGATCTCTGGACTATTGATTTTAATGTGTATAATAAAACCAGAGCTTTGGCAGATGCAAACCGTAAAACAAAACCAACGGTTGATCATAAGACCAAAAGACGAATGCATCAACTCAGCACAAAGATAGGCTGGGCCAGACAGTACGCGTCCCGCATTCAGTGTGTGATTTACTACATAACATCTGGCAGGACTTTCACTGCCAAGGTTCGACTACTGACCATCAGGCAGCATATTGCTGGCAGAATACGAGTACTATCTAACGCTAGGAGAAGTCTAGAGCGGAGAGAGAGGTGGTCAGAGAAAATCAACAGTTTCAGTCTGAACCATCTCGACTCTTCCAAGACCCTCGAGTTACTGTCGACCGCCCGCCCACACCAGAGGAGGACGAGGCATTTTGGAGAGAAGTCTACGAAGTCGAGCATCCACTGAAAGAACACTCGACGAATGTAAATAGCTTCAAGGAGCTGTGCAGTGCCCTCATAACGCCTGAGGAGGAATGCTCACCTATCACTACCCGGGAGGTGAAAAACGTCTTGAGAGGCATGAAGGACCAGATGGTATCAAGACCTTCTGGTGGAAGAAGTTTCCTTCAACCCACCAGCATCTGGCCCGCATTTTCACCTCATATCTAAACTCGGAAGAGCCTATTCCGGAGTGGTCGTAGAAGGGCGCACAGTGCTCCTGCCGAAGACGGGCAACTTAGCTAACCCTAAAAATGACAGGGCAATAACTTGTCTGAACACACTGTATAAGATCTTTACAGCTATCCCAAATGATAGGATTATTCGGACAATTGGACCTGTTTGGTGAGAGATGTACGAACAACGTGGCTCAAAGAAAGGCGTAGCAGGGTTTCGGGAGAACCTGCTTATCGATAGATGTGTCTGTAAAGACGCAACATTCTATCAGCGTTACCTATCGATGGCCTGGATTGATTACCGGAAATCTTTTGATTCAACCTCCCATAGACTTATCATCTGTCTGTTGGAAAGCTTAAAGGTTCATCCACACATCGTGAGGTGCATAGAGAGATTAATGCCGCTTTGGAAAACCAGATTTACGATTTCATCTGGAAAACATCGTGTTATCACTAACAGTGTCAAAGAGTACACTCAAGAAATTGGAATGGAGTTCGGGTTAGAAAAATGCGCCAAGGTTTATTTAAAGAAAGGAAAACTTGATGGAATCCCGGAAGACCCTGAGCTCGCCGACAGAAGCGCTATACGACACCTTGGCGCTGGAGAGACCTATACATACATGGGCGTGCCACAGAGCCGCATTCAGGACGTGATATCTATAAAGGATACTCTCTGATGCAGATACAAACGTCTCGTTCGACGGATTTGGTTTTCCGAACTGTCAGCGAGGAACAAAGTATCTGCGACGAACATGCTTGCCGTCCCGTTAGTACTCTATTCATTTGGAGTGGTTCCATGGACGAAGGACGAGCTCAGATCCCTCGATACCGGGTCCCGAAAGGTTATGCACAAGAACAAAAGCATGTACCTTAAATCTTCTGTTACGCGACTTTACATCTCACGGCTTCAAGGTGGTCGTGGAATGCTAAATCTTGAATGTCTTCAGAACAGGATTATTTTGGGTACAGCACATATAGTCGCAAATGGACAAGACCATCAGGGATGAGCAGAGTGCATTAAATCTTATCCTTCTCGAGTACTCACTCCTGAAGGCCCGAATTAAGAAAGCTCAAGAGAAAAATTTCCGCGAACAGTTCCTCGAGAAGAACATGCACGGCATCTTCCACAGAAATGTGGAGGATCTGTCGATGTCGTACGAGCCAACGTTTGGTTTCCTTAAATCACCCGGATTGAAGTCGGGTACGGAGGGTTTCATTTTGGCAAGCCAATACGGTGTCATTTCCACTCTAGCATACCGTCGCCACATTTTGAGCCAAGACATTCCCGATGATAGCTGCAGAGCGTATCATGGACACTCCGAGCATCTAGGACACATACCATCTGTTTGCCACACTCATGCGGGAACGACCTACATCTAAAGGCACAATGCGGTACTAAGAGTGCTTTATTACCATATCTGTTAGTCTTACGGCATCAGCGCAAATACCGCTCCGCTAAACGCTCCTAGGGAAATAGAATCAACTGTCGAGAATGAAAAGTGTCGGATATACTGGAACTTCATATTTTCGACATTTGTTTCTGCTGCGCACTCGAGGCCTGACATAGTTCTTCTTACCTTCGAGAAGCGAACTATGTTCGTTATCGAATTTTAGGCACCAGCTGACAAAAACATCATAGCCAAGGAGAATGAAAAGAAAGCGAGGTATAAAGAACTTATCAGGGAGTTGCGACAGCTATACCCGTATTATTCCGTTAAGCTTATCGTCTTGATCATCGGCGCTCTAGCAGGTGCCAAGGTTTCACTGGTTAATAGCCTGAAAAGTATCCCTGCGTGTCAAGAAAATGCTAAGACACTTGCGGGGAAAATGCACAAGGCGGTCGTCCTTGGGTCGCTCCGTGTCCTCAGGGTGCATGAGACTTTTGCCGGATCATCGTATTGAATTCGTCGCAGACTGTAACCACCTATCTCACTGATGTGAGACGTGGTTACAGCTGCAATTTTACCGCGATTTCGCTGGGAGCGGGTGCAATTTTTGAGATTAGAACCTGCTCCCAGCGAAAGCCTGCGGTTGTCATGACAAAATTTTATTATATATATGTATATGTGTGTGTGTGTGTATGTGTGTGAAGAGGAGATGGATTTTACTCTAAAAGTTGGATGTGCCCGGATGATTTTTGTTGACGTGGCAGAATACGTATAATATTATCAACTTAGATTATGTCCAAGGGATCCGTGACATAGACGAGGGATGATAGTTCTTGAAGCTCATGGGGATAGTGTTGACGGAAAAACTAATAAAAACAGTAATTGTGCTAGTGTTGTGTGTGAGGTGACGTAAATAAAGCAATAGAGAACTATTTGTAGTTAAATTAGAATGAATTTATTCAAGAGAATACTGATCCATTCAAGTACTCCAAGTCCGCTATCCGTAAGCGCTCGGGCTAGACTGGACCCGTACCGGCACACTTAATTGGAAGGAAGCGTGAGCACTGCTCGGCACCTACGCATCAGAAATAATAGTCTGTGACTCAAGTGTCTCTCTATCTTTTAACTCCAACACGTCCCCTTACTGGCAGGAGTTTAGACCCGATCAATCTCATGCTACTTCTTTTACTTCATTTTGAGCAACATCTTCCTCATAAGTCTGTTCTAGAGATATAGAAGAAAGATTTTAATTCTTATGAATTATTTTGGGTAGCTTGATCCCTGGCTTCTTCCAACATTCTATAGCTTGAGCTGGCCATTATAATGTCATCTACATACAAAATAACAATAATGGCATCTTTTTCAGTGCTTTTCATGAATAAGTAGGGATCTATATCATTGGTTCTGAAGTTCAGTTTAGTCATGATTCCAAAAAATTTATCATTCCATTCCTTTGGGCTGATTTTCAAGCCATACATGTTCAACTACCAAATAAATTTCTATATCTAAAGGAATTGGCTCATTTTTAGATTAAACATATTTACAATGGATAGAAAACCTCTAATTAATGACATTCTGGATACTGGTTTGTACGTTTCCTTTACATCATAATCACTTTTGTCTTGGAAACCAGGAGTCACTAATATCGCTCTAAAGTTAACTTTGATTGATTCGTCAAGTTTTCCTTTGAATACCCACCTAGAACTGTTAATGTTGGGTACTCCTTTTTCAATTGGGATTTTACATTGTTCTATGTCCGTGTTCACTAGTTTATGCTTGAGAGCATCTAGTTCACATTGCATATCTTCTATGTAGTGTTCGCTTTCAGCAGAATTCACAGCTTCCCTGTATGTCTGTGGACCTACCTGCACTTTATCTAGTTGTGCGTGATATTTTACATCGCTCCATACGAACAAAAGTCACAATAAGAAAAAAACGTAATGATCTTCCTCGACGAAGATCATTACGTTTGCCTCTTTGCGAGGTCTAACTCTCTTTCTTTTAACTTGCTGAGGTTCTAATTCTATCCCTGTTTCTAATATGGGTTTTTCAACACTCTCAAAAGTCTTTTCATTGTTTTTAGATTCTAGGGATTCTATTGCAAATTTCTCATTTAAATCACTTTTGTCATAAATGTCTTTGTAAGTCAGATTTTTTACAAATCTTACACGTCTGCTCTCATAGAATTTGTTTTCGTCTGGTACCAATATTACATAACCAGTCTTTATACAGGGTGTTTTTTTTAACTTGACACATCGAAATATCCTAAAATCATACGCATCCTATGAAAAAAATATCCGTAATAAGAAGTTTTTATTTTCGAGAAGAAAAGCGACTTTTAACCAAATTTACCCCCGCCCCCTCCTGCCTCCTGGAGGGAGGGTCAATTTGTTTAAAGTCGCTTTTCCCCCTCGAAAATAAAAAGTTTTTATTTGGGATATTTTTTCATAGGATGCGTATTTCTTGAGATATATTGATGTCTCAAGTTAAAAAAAAACACCCTGTATATCCAACCGGAATTCCTCTCAAAGCTTGCGGACCAAATTTAGTGGCTGTACTTTTATGAATGATGACAAATGCTAAACATCCAAACCTTCTAATATGATTCAAACAGTCTGATCGGTCTTTTAAAATTTCACTCAATGCAGTTCTCATATCTATACACTTGTGAGGAGTGCTATTGTACATATATACTGCCAGTAAGAAGAGGATAAACCAGAGTCTAACATCAATGCTCTAATTTTTTATTCTAAGGTTCTGTTGCATCTTTTAGCAACACCGTTGTGTTCAAGAGTATAAGAGCAAGCTAATTGTAACTCCGCCCAAAACGTCTTTAACACTTCAATAGTATCCTGACTAGTTAATTCAATAGTTCGATCGCATCTGAGAAAGTATAATTTCTCTTCTGAGCCGATCAAGTTTCGCATACTTGTTACGAAGGATTCTATACACACTGCAGATTCAGTTTTAGATTACATTAGAAAGGCCAAAGCAGCTCTTGTGTGGTCATCTATTATTACTAAGATGAATCTATAATTACTTGGATGAGTAGTAGGGGATATAGGACCCACAGTATCAGCATGAATGATTTGTAAAGGTTTATTCGCTCGCAATCTAATCTTCTGAAAAAGAAATTTCACACTATTTGGTTCTAAGCATGTTTGGCATTCTGAAATTCTAGGCTCCTTTGTCAGTTTCTCTAAATTTTTTAATCCATTACTCTGCTTAAATAATTCTAATAAATAGGGTTTTGAGACGTGACATAATCTAATGTGCCACAACATAGCCTCAGATAGCCTGGTATTTGTTGAGCAGTTTCATTTGTTTTCATTTTATTTCTTTTTCGTCGTCTTCTAATTGTACTTCTTCTTTATTTGACTTAGAATTTTTAATATTCTCCAGATCGTTCCTATTTTTCTTATTGATTGAATTGTTCTTTTTGCTTCTAGTATTATAGAAACTTTTCACTTCACATTTGTTCGAAACTTTCAGATGAAAGTTTTCATTCTTTACGTTATCAGCATTCATATCTGTTTACAATTTAATTATCCAAGAGGTAATTTTGTATTCTCCCTTGAGTATGCTTTGATTTATTAATGGGTCATAAATGTATATAATTTGGTTATTGAAGTAAACTTATAGTCCCTGATCAACAAATGTTCTCAAAGATGACAAATTGTCCGACAAGTTCTCTGAATACAGAATATTGTTTAACAGATATTCTTTTTCTGTACTAGTTTTGATTTTAGCTTGTCCTGTTCCTGCGGTTTTAAAACTACCATCTTTATTTGCGCAGTTTATATTTTTTCTCGCGTTGAATTCAAATTCATTAAAATATATTTTGGAATTGCACAGGTGCTCGGTTGCACCTAAGTCTGCTGTAAATTCTATTAAGGTGTTATCTAAATAACTCGTTTGAACAGTATCGTACATACCTCCATAGTTATCAGCAACAGCTTGCAGAGAGTGCTTCCTAGCTCTGCCTCTAGTAGCAGTAGCTTTTCCACTACGTTGAGGTGCCTAGCGAACCTTCTTGGGCTAACTGACGACAGTTGACTCTCTGTCTTGGTCCTGCTTTCGTTTTCTATACTCGCTGGCTACGTGGCTCTTCCGCTTGTGGTAGCTGTAGCACTGCCTCTTTCCAGGATAAGGGCATTGTTGTTCTTGGTGGCCCTTCATGCCACAACCCTTGCACACCTACATGCAGATAAAGGTGTACACCGTAATGAATGAAGTGTTATCGAAGCGAGCGCAAACTGTTGATACGGCGCTCCTGATTGGTCCAGCTTCAATATTTTGTAACTCAAAAACTAAAACTTCAACTGATTTTTGGAAAAGGAATTCTCTTTTAATTTTTTTAATTTTTATACAGCTATATAAGTCCGGACACTTGAGTCTGGGACACCCTGTATAGCTATGCGCGGTCAACACGCGCGCGCTCCGAGACTCTTTGTCCTTCTATCAGACACGTGCTTACATGCTCGAACACGAACCCTAAATGTTCGATATTTTCACATGAAAGCAACAAGTCGAGGCACGAATGTTGATTTCGGACATGATGAATTAACTTTACCATTTTTAACCTCTGCTTTTTCTAATTTTGAGAAAAGGCAAAAACAGGTAGAAAATGTATCAAAAAAAGAAGTTTCAGAAATTGTTTAAGAAGAAAACATACGCTGATAGGCATCACACAAATTACACTGGTATACAAGGAACGTGCATATGGGAAGCTCTGTGTGCCTTTGAACGTAAGGGTGTCAATGGTACACATGCACTAAGTATGTACACTAGGGTGGTCCATAAATGCATTGCAAAATTTTTTTTCACTCTAGAGAGCAAGACAACCCCCGTCCCCAAATTTCCATTTCCGGAGAAAGATAATCCGTATTTTTTGTTTCGAAATAAAATATTAACACGTGCCACCGCTCACTTCAAAATCCCATTTAATTAACATTGGGAGATTTTGGATATATTCGAAAAATCGAACTCATACTTCAGGGATTGATCCAAACGTTTTTTGGTCCATTCTAGTGTACACTTTTCCGTATTTCTGAATATCAGAGAACATGGAATTTATCCGTTTTCTGTTGTAAATTTAATTCTGGTTTAAATCTCAGGTTACTGACACCAGTACGTTCAAAGACACACAGGGCTTTAAGGTCAGATGCAATGAAATTTTAGCTCATCCGGGTTGAAAGTGGAATCGACCCCAAGTGAGGATTCCTGTACAGGAACCTCGGAGTGTCCTGCACATGCTCCTGTACATAAAACTGCACACGAAGCTGTGCAATGTTCCTGTGAAGGAACCTTGTAACAGAATTGTTACCATAACGCGAGACTCGGTACGGCCCGACACGAAAGAATGGCCGGGCCGCACACGAGACGGAACGGAATCCCCCGAGGGGACCCGAAGTCCCGAGCAACAGCACAGCAGTTGCTCAGTCTCGACTCATTCGCCTAACCGAAAACCCGATTGTGCCACCCGTGCCCCATGTGCTACACCAGTGCTCCGCTCTCTACCGGCTCAGCCCGCCGATCATCGCATTCCGGCTCCAGGATAATCTACTCCACGCCGTGTTCTGGAAAAGGACCCCCAGGTCTCTATCCATAGCCCCAATCTGGGCAAACCATCTACACCACCCGTCTTCACAACGGTCTGGCGGTGACCCCGTCTGTGTAAGAGGTAATAAATGGTTGTTGTACTTATTCGCTATCTTTTTTAATGTGTTTACCCTTCTCTCAGTGCCCTCATCCTACTCCCCTCCTCGGTAGACCTTCCTCGTCATACCTGGCGCCCAACCAAAAAACCCACATCTTATCATTCCAAAATCCTAAAACCAGCTGAGAGAAAAGGAGACACAAATTCAAGCTTAAAATCTCACTACTGACTTTACTCCAAAGCTATCCAAATTTTATCAATCAAATTGCATGCTAGTTGATCCGCTGCCTTGCCTAAAATGATTTTGACCTTATTACTAGGATAATTATGATATCACACTACTGTGACACTTATATGATATATGCATATTAATATAATTTACATGAATTTCACTGATATTTTATGATTTATGTGTATGATTTACCATGATTTGCGATCTCTCTTTTACCATGCTCTATGATTTTTTGGATGCAATTATATGTATATTCGTGCCGATTTCATAACTCTTCGCGTATTCAAGTAACCTCCTTTTGTGTGCAAATGATTTTTAGATGCTCATTTGCGGTTGCCATTTATTGATCGATAATTGTATGCTATTGGCTATTAAAAGTAGGTGCCATTTTCATAACTAACAGTGCTCTATAAAAGTTATCGAGACCTTCCCAAAAAGATGCAAATCTAGAGCAGCACCAAAATGAGTGTAAAATCGAAACAAAAAACGGAAAATAATTAAAAATATCTTACCCCTAAATTATTGAAATCAGAGTAAAGTAGATGAAAATGGGTATTCGGAACCGATTAATAGAATAAAAGAAATTTTTTTTAGAAAGAACAATTAAAATTTCCTTTTTGTTTTGGCCGAAAAATTAGAAATTTTACGTTCGAAAAATAAAAATAGAATTACAAAAAGAAATATAAAATTAGCTAAGGGAGAAAAAGAAAGTCTGAAGAGAAAAGCATAACTTTAGACTCTTATTAAAATTTTAAATCGCCAAACTTGACGAAACTTGCGAAAGCTAGCGAGTTCGCGCGTACAGCCCGTACCCTCGTGAGTTAAAGACAAGGTCACGCGACGTATCTCCTACACAAAGGGTCCTGAGACGAAAACAGAAATATTTTCGAAATCTCTAACCATTAAATGACCAATTAAAGAATAAGTTAAAATTTCCTGAACGAAATTGGAATTAAAAATTAGAAACCCACATGGAACGAATATATAGGGTGTCCTTTCCGTACAAATATTAACTTAATTTTAAAATACATGAAATTGAGATCATGGAAAATTAAAATTACAATGCCGAAACCTACAGTCATGGAAAAAGAACATGAGAACCTAGATTTGGAAGGTGCCGCTGCACTTCCAACCAAAAACATAAACTTACACTACGTCACACAAAGACCTACTATTGGAAATGAGGTCCTAACGGCAACCCAAAATATAGGCAACATTCCAAAAGTAATTAATAGGTCGATAGGTCGCGGTAAAGGTTTCGTCACGAAAAATATAGAAACCCCAATAAAAATCAATAGGTTAGGCAGAGACAGACTGACTCAATCAACATATACTGAACCAACTCAAACTCAAAATAACCAACTCATACTCCATGACCTACCTCAAATTCCAAAGAGAAGCTTTCATCCCATTAATAATAATTAATAATAATAATAATAATAATAATAATAATTAATTAATTAATAATAAACCAAAAACGAAACTTTTAATTGCGATTCCTTTTCGGAAAACAATAGACAGTTCATTTTAGAAACAGACGAACTTTTAGAAAGCGTAAAGTTCAACGAATTCATGAACCATCAAAGGGAAAGATTTTCGAGAGAAAGGGAAGAAAGGGCAAATAATTTAAAACTTAGATTAAGTCCGTCAGCTCATAGTTCTATTGAAAACGAAAGAGAAGTACTAGAACCTAGTCACAGGAAAAACAAAAGTGCATCTCGTGACAGACATTCAGTACAATTTAATTTAAAGGAAAATTTACCAGAACCCCGTCAACTTTCTCACAACAATATTGAAAACTGTAGTAGAAACAGAATCAATAATTTAAAATTACAAGACTCAGATGACAGTAAAACTTTAGAGGACGAAAACAAATCAAATCAAAACAGAACACGTAGACTCTCGACAACAAATAACAGGTCAAACAGACGTTCACGAATACATGTTGACAGCTCAGACTCATATTACGAATTCGATAATGAGACAAAAAACCAAACAATCCAATAAACTTATTTTCGTTTCGGCATGATACAAACACCGTTTCAAATTATGAGCAATTGGCCAATCAAATTTCGCAATAATAAAGAAGATAGTCCCGCGCATTTTTTGATGAATTAAAAAGATTCACAAGGGGTTACAAAATAAACGACCGTGACATTTTAGAAAATTTAGATGCACTATTAATTGAAGACCCAAAAGACTGGTGCGAAATAAATAAAAATTCCTGGGGATGTTTATCTGATTTTTTCGAAGATTTTAAAAACGCGTATATCGACGAAAGATTTTCTGAGGAAATTAAGCAAAAAATGAAGGTTTTGTAACCAAAAAAGAAATCAAGACATCCATTCGTATTTAATGGCAATTAGAAAACTTTTCACTAAACTCCACCCTAGAAAAAATGTGGAATGAGAATTACGTATAATATATGAGAACCTCAGAATAGAATACAAAATCTATATAAAAAGTAACGATTTTGAAACTTTTGAACCATTAGAGGATTTGGGTAAAGAATGGGAAACTGAGCTAGCCAAATCAAAAATTCGAGGGCTAATTGTTGTGAATTTGCAGTGGAATATGAGGTGAGTTGGTGGTGGGAGTGTGTTAGAGGGATTTATGAGTGAGAGTATATGTGTTAAAAATAATTAAAGAGAAGATATGTATGATTATTTGAGAGTTTGAGACTATTTGGAGTAGATTGAGAGGTTAGGTTGCTTAGCGTGAGGAGCTGGGAGGGAAGACAGGTGCAGTCGAGTAGCAGCGACAGGGAGGGATAGGGAGAGACAAGCACGGAGGAGGTACGATTAGCAGGGTGAGGTAGGTCGTGGAAACAGAAGCTACGCAAGGTACGTAAGGCGATACGGACAGAGGTTGCTTCGAATCGTTTTGATGGGTTCAGACGAGGAAGTATTCTGCACTCCAAAAAGTGAGGCAAAAAAGAGGGGTCCATATAGAAAAACGATAGACAGGGAGAGATTGAGGGCGGATAGTTTTGGATCAATCGAAACGTTCATAATTAGGAAGAGGGATAGGGCGGAAAGAGGAAGTAGTGAAGACAAGATTGAAGTAGGATCTACGCTAAAAACCCCGAAAATGATCAGAACACCACCGGGAAAAAATCAAAATAGAGAGGGGGAGAAAGACAAGGGGCAAGACAAAGACAAAGTTGAACATAGAGGGCCAATAGAAATTGAAAAGTTAAACTTAGAAGAATTGCGGGAAATGATGATAGAGGTAATACAGATGAACGAAAAAAGGCAAGAAGAAAGAGGAGAGGAAATAAAACAAGAGATTATGAAAGAAATGTCTGAACTTAGAAAAGAGATGAGAAAATGGGAAGAAGTTAGGGAAAATTTGGAAAGAAGGATGAAGACCTTAGAACAAAAATTGGAAAACCAGGATGAGCATAATAAAAAGGTAGCACAGTTCGAAGCTAGGATGGTGCAGATTGAAAAATCTAACCGGGAGTTGGGTGAAGGGGAGAGTGGGAATATTGAGAAGGAAAGGATAAGGGAAATAGAAAGAAGATTAGAAAGGAAAGAAAGAGATGAAAGAAAGAAAAACATAGTGATAAAGGGTCTAAGATTAGAAGGGAAGAAATTGAGGGAAGGAGTGGAGGATGTGCTAAAAAGGATAGATGCTAAAGTAGAGATAGAGGAAATGCGAAGTGTAGGAAAGGAAACGCGAAGAGGGGAAAAAATGGTACTAGTGAAACTAAAGAAATGGGAACATAAGAGGGAAGTGATGACAAAGAAGAGGTTGTTATATGGAAGCACGGAGAGAATAGAGGATGATTTGACATGGGCAGAAAGAAATATGCAGCATAAGTTAAGCCAAATAGCGGAAGAGGAAAGACGTCAGGGAAAAAGAACGTGGGTTAAGTATGGCAGAATACAGATAGAAGGTGTATGGTGGGATTGGGACGAAGAAAGAGAAGAGTTAGTAGTGCCGGGAAACTAGAAGAGAAAGGAATGGGAGATAGGAAAATAAGAAATAGTAAGAAACAAAAAGAGACGAGAAAAGAAAGTAGGGAAGAATGGAGGATACGTTACTGGAATATAGCAGGATTGTAGAGAAAGGACAGGGAATTTATGAGAAATTTGGCACAGTGGGACGTAGTAGTAATGATGGAGACGTGGCTAGATGAAAAGGGATGGGAAAGAGTAAGGGGAAGGTTGCCAAGAGGTTACAAGTGGCAAGTTCAAAATGCAAAGAGAAAAAATAAAAAAGGCAGAGCAATGGGAGGAATGGTGATGGGAGTAAGGAACGAATGTATAACAGGGAAGGATAGGAAAGGGAGGAAAGAGCAAAAAGAAGGAATAATAGTAGAAGAGGTAAATATGGGAGGGGAGAAGTGGAAGATAGTGGGGGTTTATGTGAACGGAGATATGCAGGATGAATCAGAGGAGATGAAAGAAATGATAGAAGAAAATGAAGAAGAGATTAGGCTTATAATAGGGGGAGATTTCAATGCGAGAACAGGAGACAGAGGAGGAAGAGAATGGGGGGGAGAGCGAGGCAGAAAATCCAAAGACAAGATACTGAACGGGGAGGGAAAGAAATTGTTAAAGAGCTTGGAGGAGCTGGGATGGTTTATCCTAAACGGAAATATAGAGGGAGATGAGGAAGGGGAATACACACGCTCAGAAGGAGGAAGGGGAACGGTGATTGATTATGTAATAGTGGACGATGAGGTAAGAGAGAAGGTAAAGAAACTAGAGGTAGGGGATTACATAGATTCGGATCACTTTCCAGTAATAGTGACAGTAGAGGGAGAAACAAGTAATAACAATATGGATAAAAAGGAAGCGAAGGTAAAAAGAGCTGAAAAAGGGGATTGGTCAATGGAAGGAAAAGAACAGTTTAAAGAAAAGGTTCGAAATATCAAAATGGGAGAGGGAAATGTGGACGAGGAGATGGAAATAGTGACAGGAGAAATAAAAAGAGGATTAGAATGTACAAGGAAAAAAGAAGTTAGTAAAGGAGGCGATAGAAATGGATGGGACGAGGAATGTAAAGAGAAAAAGAAGGAGGTCAGAAAGGAATGAAGAAAATGGAGAAAAGATAAAAGTAGTGGAGAAGAATATCGGAGAAAAAAGAAAGAGTATACTGAGTTGTGTAAGTAGCTATTATTGTAATAGTATAAGTAGATTAAGATGCGGATGCGCTCGCTCTCGCTCGCTACCTCTCTCGCTCTCTCGCTTTCGATCGCTCACTCACTCTTCCGACAGTAAAATTGCGTTTAAATTGCGTTATATGAATATAGAAGTAAGAAGATAGATATAAGAACTGATGTAAATAGTTGTAAATAATTGTAAATAGTAAGGATAAGATAATATAAAGTATGTAGATGGTCCTGTAAGAAACGGAGGTCATTCCAACCTTTTCCTAACCAATACCAGCAAAATTTCAGACATAACTTTAGATCTATATTCCTACCTGGTTTCCGATCAAATTTTCAACCTACATTCCAACCAAAATTACCAACCCAGAGTCCAAAACAATAGATACAGATATCCATGATAACCCCTACCACAAAATGTTACCAATGTTTAATCAAATGTCTTTTGGTTTCAATCAAGCTCAAAGCAACTCAATGATTGAATTTCCCACAGAAAAATCCGAAAATAACCCAGAAGATAATAATAGTAAACAAAATTGTCAAAAATTAAACTACAGTAATAAAAATAAAAAATCAATAAAAAATGGCAAGGACTCACAAGAAAACACTAGTTCTAACTCAGACAAAAAACAGGAGAATCAAGTAAACGTGAACGAAAACACAAGTAATTCAAATTGTTATAATTGTGGTTTAACAGGTCATTTTAAAAGAGAATGCCCATATTACGCGTATAACCAGGGAAACTGGAGGGGCGGGTATTAGAACCACAAATAGTACAACCTAATACCGGAACGTCAGAATTTTTAAATTCGGATAAAGATGAAAGAACGGAAACACGTTTTCATCTAATGACAAAATTCGAAGGTAGTTTATTTCGAATTTTGGTAGATACAAGTGCCACACATTCGTACGCTGGCAAGCAATTGCTGGAAGAAATCCAGAATTCCAAATATTCAGTTTTTGAACCCGTTGCGCGAAAATTAATGTTCGCAAATGGAGAAACAGTCGATATAATTGGACAGGTAGTAATTCCAATTATAATCGGAAATAAAAATTAAAACTTAATGTTTAGGCTAGTCCCAAAATTAAAATCCGTAGGTATTCTAGGAACAGGCATGATAAAAGCCTTACGGATGACCCTAGACTATGACTCAGAAACTTGGTGGTTACCAGAGGGTCTCCCTACATGCTATCCTATGGAAGCACACCCAAATGATTTACCCCTTCCAATAATCTATGACAAAAACTAAACTAAACCTAACATTGAAGATTATGAAATCAAGGAAAGGAAAAATGTAAATATTAGGGATAAACCATCAGCTAAAAAAGAAGAGAATAGGAATTCAGGTAGGAAACCGAAATTCGGAGGTAGTATTAATCTCAAAAGTACTAGAGAACTGAACAATAGTAGCCCAAAGTTAAAAGAGAGCGAAATTCCCCCAGTACCTATCAATCCTAACCACTCCCAAAAAATAAAAAACGCCCAAATTTCTGTAACAAATCCTACGAAAAATATCCCAAGCTTAATAAGCATCCCCACGAGCAACAAATTCCAACCCCTAGAGAGCATCCCCACCCAAGACACTAGCGAAAACTCAAGCACAGAAGACTCATCTAATCTAGGTAAACCTAGAATTAGGAAGAAAAATAAAGTAAATAAGTTAGAACAAATTTATTATAATAAAATATACGTGGAAGAAGATAAGGTCAGCGACAGTAACCTTTGGAATAAGAAAAAAGTTACTGATCAAAATAAAATAGGAAAGGAATCTCAAAAAGCCAATGAGATATCAGAAATTGATAACAGAAATCAATGGGTTAATTTCAAAAATAAAGCAGTAAGATTAAATAATATTACGGATAGTTTAGGAAAAATTGACTAACAAAGCAATTGTTCGCCAGAAATTTTCGAAGGCATTGTTGAGCTTAACGAAAGCCAACAATCTCAATTAGAAAAGCTTCTCGAAAATAAAATTAAAATACACCAAGGAAAAGAACATAGGGCGACTCATTTAACGAAACATAAAATCGACGTCCAAGGCCACGATACCATTTAACAGCGATATTACCACGTGAGCCCAAAAATAAAAGAAGTAATTTATCAAGCAGTTGATAAATTATTAGAACAGGACATAATAGAACCCTCCTGTTCTGATTAATCTGACCCTATAGTTATGATAAAAAAGACAGGGAAAGACTATAGATTCTGTTTGGATTTCAGAAAGGTTAATAATGTTACTAAAAAAGACCTCTACCCAATCCCACTAATGACAGAAATACTGGAAACTCTAAGATCAGCCAAATTCATCTCAAAAATTGATATAAAGTTAGCTTATTTACAAATACCTTTGGGAAAAACTCAAAATCAATAACAGCATTCACAGTGTCTGGAAAAGGCATGTATCATTTTTAAAGGATGCCATTTGGTTTAACCAATGCTCCAGCCACTTTTCAGAGACTTATGGACAAAATCATTATTCCAGACCTAAAGCCAAACGTTTTTTGTTATGTAGACGACATAGTGATTGTGACTCAAAATTTTGAAGACCATTTAAAATATTTGAATATTGTATTAGATAAAATAAATTATGCAAATTTAATGATCAGCCCGGATAAATGCGAGTTCGGTGGCTCGGAAATAAAATATTTAGGATTTAAAGTTAACGACAAAGGACTCCAAATAGACGATGAAAAAATCCAACCAATCCTAGAATTCCCTAAACCGAAAAACATTAAACAATTACAGCGCATAATAGGGATGGCAAGTTGGTACAGAAAATTTATCCCAGACTTTGCTGAAATAATAGAACCAATAAACATATTACTTGAAAAAGATAAACAATAGGTTTTGGGGATTAGAACAAGATGAGGCTTTCCAAAAAATTAAAGATCTATAGAGACAATTTTTTGTGCTGTTTCAAATCTTTAAATTATGCGATGAAAAATGGAATATTATGCGAAATTCTGCTTCGAAAGTCTGAATTATGCGAAATTATGCGATGAAAAAATCAGTACTTTATTTCATTTAAATGTTCAAGACTGGCATGATTATTACTTGCTTTAGTCACGCATAAAGGTTGTAATACATTATTAGGCTTCGAAAAACAAAAAGAACAAGTTTTTAGCTTTGATATTAAACATTATTTTGAAACATAGTATAGGAGGACCTATAAAATCACATCTATAAATAGGAAACAGATATAAATAAAAATACCTCTTAAATAAATACAAAATACATATGAACGACAAAGATAAAAAATGTTATAGTTTAGTGTTTATACAATATATATATATACTATCTCTTAGAGAACAAATTTAGAAGTAAATTGCGGCGCTTGGGAGAAAAAATATCGGAATATGCACTAAAGGTATGATCAGCATCTACATTTTATACGGAAAAATAGATCATTTGTAGACATTTAATAGCGAAATCAAAGTGATTAAGAACAAACAGCATTCCATTTAGGATCTTTACAACAATGTCTTCTATAGGTTTTGGTTCTTTTTCGAGACTTGTCGCCAAATTATTATCTTTAAATACAGCGGATGCGAAGAGAAACTGAGAAATCGGCATATCCTCTAATAAAGTTGAGGCTTTCACAGCTTCCGTGATTGAGCGCTCGGTGCTGATCATTGCAGAAACAGGGTGAAAAAGAGTTTCAACTGCTTCGAAAAAGATGTTGTCTGGATCTTTTTCAATAAGATCGTTTAGTTTTTGCAGGCTTAATGTAGCTATCTTGCACATTCGATATTCAACGTTTTTTTATTCTTTGCAAGCAAAGAAAGTAAGCGTGATTTCGTTTGCTTTGCCACAATTCTCGTGATCTTCTCTGCAGATTGAATCACAGAGAAAGTCTTTACACTCACATTTCACAAAATAAAATATATACTTGCTGCTAAAATGTACTAAATTAATAAATTAGTACAAAATCTATTAGAATTTTTAAAACTTTTGCCAATTAAACAAAATTTTCCATGCGAAAATCAAAATTTGGAAAATTATGCAAAATTATGCGAAGATTAAAAAATTATGCGAAAATTAAAAAATTATGCGATAAAA
>CAKNWT010257380.1:0-11463 GCA_932066315.1 Andricus coriarius
TCGTACTCCTTTCCATTATCTGATTGTAGGACTTTGATTTTTGTTTCTAGCTGCGTGCTCACAAGTGCTCTGAAATTTTCAAACTCACCCATTGCTTCACTCTTGTGACTGAGGAATTTCACCTCACACCACCCAGATGAATCGTCGGTGAATGTGACGAAATATTTTTTCTTTCCGAACGAAGGAACGCGCATAGGACCACAAACATCAGAGTGTGTATATTCACCCACTTTTGTCACTCTTTTAGATACCTTCGGAAAAGGAGGGCGACACATCTTCCCTTTGATGCAGACACTGCCTTCGAAATCTTCGTCTGGACCATCGACTTTGATTCCTTGAATAGATTCAGCCCTGATTGCCTGACGAAGAGATTGAACATTCAAATGTCCCAGCCTGATATGCCAATCCTCAAGGGAATTTTTCTTCGGCTTCTTAGCCGCGGCGACTGCTTCGGAAATCTTGCTACACTCGGGGACGTTTACATCTCGAAAATAATACAATTCCTTTTCACGTCTCGCAGTAAGCAACACTTTCTCGTCTCGATCAACTACCTCGGCCTTGGTGTTTGTAAAAATAACCTTGTAACCTTTATCTGTAATTTTTCCCACCGAGACAAGGTTTGTACGTAAGTCCGGAACGTATAAGGCGTCGCGAAATTTTACCGTTTTTCTCGCGCCGTCCACTTCCGTCACAGATGATGCGATACCTTTTCCTAAGATTTCTGTAGTTGCACTGCTAGCCAGATTCATTTTTCCCCGATTACAATTTTTATTGATTTCCGCGAACAATTCGATATCGTTGCACATATGAGATGTACTACCGCTATCGAAACACCAAGCGTCACCGTTTACAACATTTCCGATTTTAAATATTTTGTCTGTTGGCACATCTAAGGTCGTAAACATAGACAAATCTTCATCGGAATTTTTGGCGTTTGACGTTTGCTCCGTTGGCTTTTTCGCTGCTTTGCAGTTTCTCGCCCGATGTCCAACTTTATCGCACTTGAAACACTTCATCTTAGAATCCTTCTTTGTTGGGTCACCTTTTCTATTTGCCCACTTTTTCGCGGCCATCGCGTGTTGAACCGGATTTCGATTTGTCTCGTTACGCGCCTCGAATCCTTCCGCGATTTTGATTCTAAGTGTTTCCAAAGACGGCAGTTCATCACGTGACGATATCGCACATCTGAAATTCTCGAAATTGTCCGGTAAACTGCGTAGAAGCATGACGGTCAGTAAATCCTTGTTGATTTCAACCTCCAGCTCTGCCAATTTGTCTACCACGTCGAAGGAAAGTCGAGAATGTTCTCGTGCGTCGTCGTCATCCCGCATCTTCATGGACATCAAATGATTCAAAAGTGCAGCTTTCCGCGCTGGGCCCTTGGACTGATATATATCCTCCAACTTGGTCCAGATTCCTCGTGCGCCGAGTGCGCCTTTAAATCGGCCTCCTCCCATGCACTTAAAGCTCGCTGAGATGCTGCATCGCCAGGAATCACTTCGGGCTTCACTTTACTACCACTTACGTAACCCCAAGCGTCATTCTTTATGAGAACCGCACGCATTTGGATTTTCCAAGTGTCGTAGTTTTCCTTTTTGAGGGCTTCAAACCTCACACCGGTTGCACTCATCTTTATTTCGATGCAGTATCGAACTTTCGCGAACCGACACGTCAAATTACGCCCGAACTGTGACTTGGCAAATTTTTCTGTTTCTAGAGACTAACCTGAGCCCATAACCTATTAGCAAAGTTCAAGAAAACTAGGGCATAGAAACAAACACAGCATTTGCGAATAAAGAACAATATAATATCATGGAGATCAAATAAAGATACAAAAGGTCTTCCACACTGATTATGAATCAACTAACCCGATCAGTAGGTTTTGACGTGATAAACAAAGAAACGTCGTACGCGATACATTAGCGCAGAGGTTGGAACACATTTAAATTAACAAATCCAACAATCTGAAGTTATACGATTTTAGTCGTTCTCAAATAATGATTCAAGTATTAAAAGACGTACATTTCTAATCCTGCAACTTGAAGCGATTTTAATTTGTAACGAAATAATTTGAACCGTTTCAATCTAAAATTATCGAACTCTTTCAATTAAAAAATTCTTGCTTATTTAAATAGCTTTAAATTTCAAATTATTCAACATACTGAATACTACTTTCAAATATCTCAACTATCAAGGATTTAAACATTTTTGAAATTGCAATTAGCCCTTTAAAAAACATCGTAATATAAAAAACACCTTTCTACGTAACATTCCGGGTGCATATACGTTTTTTATTTTTTTAACTTATGCGACAACAATATTTAGCCATTTCTTCCGTAAAAGTCTGAGTGTTGTATCTGTTTTGTAGACTGTTTTGTAGATTTGAAAAATTTTCATATAATAAATTTTTTTAAATTAATACTGTAGGAAAAAAAAGACAAGATCCAGGTGCCGAAATTATAGTTACAGCAAATTTTCTGCACTTCTAGGAACGACTGAAATATTCCGAAAATAAAATTCCCGACTCTGTAAAACTCCCGAATGATAAAATTCCCGAACAGTTCATAATATTATTGAATTTGAAAATTCCCAAATAATAAAATTTTCGACATAAAATTACCAAATTATGAAATATCCTAACTAGAATAATCCATAATTATAAAATTACAGAATTTTAATAATTAAAAAATTGTTTCTGTATAAATATTATTTATTAAAATAAAAATAATTCTACAAAAATTGTATAAACAAATAATTGTAAAAACATGTGCGCCCCAAATGGAAAAAAATTTCTCTACATTTTCTTCGAATCTAATAGCATTTTCCAAATGAACTTTGTGGGATTCAAATCAGCACTAATTTATCTCGATGTTTCTTTTTAATTTTTCTTGTTTTAATTAACAATTCGATTTTTGAGAAATTTTTTTTTAATTTTTAAAAAACAGTAGAAAAGTTTTTTCTCTGGTATAAATATTAGATTAATTTAATTTAAAAAAATATTAATGACAAATTTTTTCAGCACTGGTTTATGGTTTACCTTGAAATTTCTTTTTAGATTTTTAAAAATAAAAATTCGATTTTCGAGAGAAGGTTTTTTATAATGGTTGAAAAAGACTATGTACAGAAAACCTGTCTCCAGCTTCAAATCTGGAAAAATTCTGTATATTCTTAAACGCACTTAAATTTCGGTTCAGTCTAGTAATAAAAATTAAACTTCAAAGTACAAAAAATTATAATTTAAAAAAGCATATCTATCATTCATAGAAAACATGAACGTATTCGAAATTATAATAATATTTAAACAATATAAACATAATTATCTTTTGGGAGTATTACTCTCACAATTAAGTTTATTTATTTATTTGTTACGATCATATCAGTGCTTCTGTCATTATTAATTTTTAATTATTTTTTCCAAATATGTATTTTCGGTGTGCCTAGACTTTGCGCTAACCATTATTATATTCGTAAGTGCAGTGTTTCTGAAGCGATACATGTCAAAGTTTTCTAACCTTCTAAAATCTTTCTACTGTTTTACCATCATATTTGACGAAGAACGAGAAAATAAGCGCTCGACTTCGTAGTACGATGAGGGCAGCACCTCGATATGGCAAAAATTTGTGATGTCTTATATATATATATATATATATATATATAGTTCCCCCACTCTGACACCCCGTGCCGCATCTAGGCTTATAATATCTTTGGTTCCCACCTCAAAATTTGACGTTTTCGTGCTTCTGAATGGTGCCTAAAGGACCTTATTTGATCAGACTTTGTGCAAAATAATTTTCGCGCATGCGCACTTTTGAGATGAGGTGCTTTAGATACTGACAATTTATATTCAACTTGAACATATCTTTTAACGATTAAAGTTTTGTTTTTAGAGTTTCGTAGTCGTTTTCGTCCGACGTACGAAAGGGCATAAGCTCCAACTTTTTTTTTTCATACAATTTTTTTACATAACTTTTTTTTCAACCAATTTTTTTTCAAACAATTTTTTTAAACACTTTTTTCATCACATTTTTTTTTCATAATTTCATTTCCAATTTTTGTCACAAAAATTTGTTTACAAAATTATCAATCTTTTATTTCAAGATTCTGTTATGACTTAAATTAATGTTTTAATAGGCTACGAAAACTTCCTTGTAGGCGCTCGGCGCCTACTTTGATTGATTCTTTCGTTTTGAGGTAGCAATTGTGGGAGGGGGGGGGGGGAGTCTTAACTCCACTCTATGCAATATAAAATTAGTATTTTTCTTTAACTCCTACTAACATAAGTTTTTCGGACATGCGTTGCAAAAAATAGCGTTTGATACGCGTGCGCATAGGTGATTGCAAATAACTATAAAAGCACATCTCCGTATCTTCGTATAAAGTGGTTAAGATCGCAATTGATTAAATGTCGATAGACATTTCATATTTCTGTTTCATATCCGAGCAAAAGCACGCACATTTCAATCTACGTATTCTTATATGGAATCGAGACACATACTTAAAATTATTTCGAGTCTATTTCTTTTATTTACGAAATTTCGATCGTAGCAAATTTATATCGAAGTGTCTTCGTCCATGAGTATTTTATTTTTATTTGTGCGCCCTGTAAGAAAAATGTTAATTATTTCATTCATGCTAATAAATAATTATTCTCCTAATTATTCAGCATTTTTCTGCATATTGTTAGTATAAAGACTACAGAGAAAACAGAATTTTAGTTAACAACTGTTTTATTGTAATACGGAACTGTTCCAAAATAACTTGTCAGTAAGAAACTTCTAATTTGGAATATTTTTGAATTTTTGAAATATGTTAGTAAATAGTTTTCATTTGGAAGAAATTTATTTTTCTCAAAGGCTCAAAATAAATGTCTGTTTTCTCTTCGACTTTTTGTTGATATATAAAGAATTTGCTATTTGCATGGCCTGCTTGATGTATAATGTTAATAGGATCATTATTATTGAATGCTAAGACATGTCGGTTCTCGATGGCTAAATCCTATCATAAAAGAGAGGTTACGATTCTATCTCGAAAACTGAAGTCACATTATCTCTTCACCTATTGGTTGGATTTAAATTCGCCGCCTATGCTTTAGAATCGAGATTAGAATCGAGATCAGCGGAATGTAGTATTATGAAGCCAATGCATGCGCACCAAAGTGCGATTTAGAATCATTTTTAGGTTAAGAACAGACCTGCGTATTATGAATGCATGTGCAGAATTAATGTATTTTCGATTGATGATAGCTGATGATATGGACGTAAGAACTTATTGCTCAGCATGACATGGGAGGGGGGGAGGGGGCTCCAGTCTATAAGAGGAAAACCAGCTGGATGATGGCGGCTAAGCATTCGCGGCATTGGGCCGGCTATGTACGCCCCTCCCCCACACACACGCGAGCCACTCACGCTAAGTCTATGAGTTCTTACGTTCATGGCTAATTCCCGAGTGATTTTTTTTTGGCGGTGAATGCTAGGGATACAAGTCGAGTCCGGAGTTTGAATTGTACAATTTTGACTTGCATTTCTTTCAAATAAAATGAATATAATTAGCTGTAAATTATATATTTACGTTAATTGCTAGGTTTTATTTACTATTCAGTTAAATATCTGAAGCTAAAATTTTACGATTGAGTAAAAGAATTCTTCCTTATCATAGACGTATGAGTCAGAAGGACCCCGCGCACTTTGGTAGGATTAAAATCTCCATTTCTTTATAGTTAGTAAAGAATAAAATAATTGGGGAAGCTCGGGCTCAGTTTCAGGTTTAACAGATTTCAAGGAATTTTCAACTGATTTTAGTAATTTAATTGATTCAAAAGGATTTAAAATATTTTAGAGTATCTTAAAAGATTACACGGTATTTTCTGAAGCTTTAAAAAGTTTCGAGTGGTTTTAAAATATTTAAAATAAATCTTAAGGAAATTTTAAAAAATTGCAAGGAATTTTCAAGAAAGTTTAAAGTGATTTTAAATAACTGGAAATATTGTAGGGAATTTGGTAGGTATTTGTTTCAAGAATTTCAAGGGATTTTAAAGGAGTAGGAGAGTTTTAGATAATTTCAAAAAAATGCAAGGCATTTTCAAAAGATTTACGTAATTTAAAGGAGTTAAAATTTTTTTTAAGAATTTGAAAACTTTTAGAGTATTTCAAAATATTCGAAGGAATTTTCAGTTGATTTCAGTAATTTAATTGATTTCAGAAAATTTGAAATATTTTAGAATATTTAAAAAATGTTCACGGCATTTTTGAAAGTTTTACAACATTTCAAGGAATTTAACAAAAAATTTAAGTGTTTGAAAACGTTTAGAGTATTATAAAAGATTCTAAGAAATTTTTAATTGGTTTCAGTAATTGATTTCAGAGGATTTTAAATATTTTGGAGTATTTCAAAAAATGTCGAGGCTTTTAAACCAAATTTCAAGTTTCAAGGCATTTAAAAAAAGTTTTAAGGATTTGAAAACTTTTAAATTATGCTAAAAGATTCCAAGGAGCTTTCAATTGATTTCCGTAATTTAATTGATTTCAGAGGATTTGAAATATTTTTGAGTATTTAAGAAGATTCCAAGGCATTTTCGAAAGCTTTAAAAAGTTTCGGCTTTCAAGTAATTTAAAAATATTTCAAATAAATATGTAAGGATTTTGAAAAGACTCCAAGGCATTACCAAGAGATTTCAACAATTTAAATGAATTTCCAAAAATTATAAAAGACTTGAGAACTTTTAGAGTATTTTAAAAGATGCCAAGACATTTTCGAAAGCTTAAAAATGTTTCAATTGATATCAAAAGATTTCAAAGGCTTTGAAAATGACAGTAGTATTTCAAAAGAGTAGAAGGATTATTTAATCGAAGAGTTTCCTAAAATTTCGTAAATATAGATCGATGTTATAGGACCTATGCAAGGTTTCAGGGTATATTAAACGATTACAAGGATTTTTCAATTACTTCGGTAACCTGATAGGATTTGAAGTGATTTACAATATTTTAGTGTACTTCAGAAGATTCCGAAGCACTTTCAAGAGATTTACAAATTTTAAGGCATTCCAAAAGATTTCAAAGTTGTTGAAATATCTTAGGTTATTTTTAAAAGATTTCAGTTTTTAAAGTAATTCAATTCTTCCTCTTTTTTCTTTTGTTATTTATCTGTCTCAAATGAGCTGAAAAGAAGGTAGTTTGGAAATCTAATTTTGATTTGTGAATATATTTCATGCTCTTTTTGCATGAAATTATTCGTAAGAAAATAGATCTCATTTTGATCTCAAATAAAAAAAAACGATTCTAAATATTTGAGGGCATTTTAAAAGGGCTATTTTAAAAGATTGAACAAATTTCTAAGTATTTCCAAGGATTTGACTGATTTTATGGTATTTGAAAAATTTGCATGGGATATTAAAAAGTTTCCTGGAATTTTTGAAAATATAGCACGATTTTGTAGGGCTTATTATAATATCTCTACAAATCCCAAGTGATTTTATATGATTTCAGAGGTTTTCAATGATTTTGAGGAATTTCGAAAGCTCACAAGGTATTTGGATAAATTTTCCAGGATTTTAAGTAATATCATCAGGTTTCATGTAATTTCAAGGGAACTTATAATATTTCAATAGATTTCTACGAATTTATTCACAAGAATTAATGGATTTCGTATGATTTCAAAAAGATTTTCAAATATTTCAAGGTATTATCAAAGATTTAAAAGAATTTTAAAGATTTTAGGGTATCTTACAAGATTTAAAGGAATTTTAAATCAACTCAAAGAATTTGAAATATTTGAGGTATTTTTAAGAACCAAAGGAATTTCTAAGAGCTTCAATAAATGTCGAGGCATTTCAAAAGATTTTAAAGGATTTGAAATATTTAAGGGTATTTTCAAAAATTTGCAGGAATTTTCAAGAACTTTACAAAGTTTCAAATGATTTCAAGAGTTCTCAAGGAATTTGAAATATTTTAGGGAATTTAAAAATATTAAAAGTAATGTATGACTAAAATATTGAATTAATACGAATTTTTTAAAATAATTTATTATTTCATGATATTTTATAAGATTACAAGTGATTTTATAAAATTTCCAAATATTTCTCTTTTTTTGGAGGATATGAAAAGCTCTCTAGGTTTTTGAATAAATTTCAAGGAATTAAAGAAGTATCGGCAGATTTAATGTAATTTCGCGACATTTCATTTCGAACTCGCCCTGAATTCGTATAAATTCTGCAGAATTTTCGGGATTTTTGTTTCAATTCACGTGAATTCTCCAGAATTCAGTTAATTCTACGTAATAAAATCCATGATTTTATTTTTTTTTTCAATTTTTGCTTAATCCATCTTGAAGTCGTCACTTCATCAAATTCGTTTAAATTTCCAAGAATTTTTCTAAACTCATTTCAAACTTACTGAATTCAATGCATTTTTTCATATTTTTCAGTTCTCTTAAATTTCTTAAATTACATTTATTAAATTGAAATTTATATACTCATATACATGTTATAACGAAAAAATCACAATTTATTTAAGAAATAACATTTCTTTTAATTTATAAAATAAACAAATTTATTACGGCAATATAATTTACAAATGAGTTTAGTGTTAAACCAATTTAACCAATTTTGCGAGATGATAACGATGGCGGAATTTTACCTACAAATAAGATATGCGAGAAATCCATTATGTACTCCTTTAACAGAGAAAAAAAAATGAAAAGGAGGTTCTTATTGGAGGCTACAGACATCATCCTGTGGTGCCTTCTAATTATTTTATTGTATATAGATATTTTGCAACATGAATTATATATAAATAACATAGAAAAAATAAGTATTTGGTTTATTCTCTTGTCCCAAAAAACAATTAGGCGCGCGCCTTGGCGCGCGCAAGACTAATCGTTTTTTAAATACTTCCTTTGTCTTGCGTTGAGTGATTAGTTAGTGGCACTTTTTTAATTAGGGAAAATATTATTTCTTTGCTATCCGTTTCGTTCTATTATAACATAGTAATTTTTTTATTCTTTGCTGATGTTGTATTTATATTGTTCAAATTGAATCTGTTATTTTATTTGAGAAAAAATGCTTAAGATTGTGTTGATTATATGTTTTGTTTGTTTTTCTTATTTTTTATTTTCTGTTGAATATCAATATGAGAGATATTAAGTCTATTCATGTGTATAACTTTTGATCTGTTGCCTTTTTTTATCTTTACGTTTCCTTTTCTTAGAATGTCTAGTACTTGATAACGGCCTGAACGTTGACTATCAAACTTTTTTATTTTACCTCCTTCTAGTAAAAATACTTGATATACTATTGTAAAATCTTGAGGGTTAATCTTCATATCACAATATATTTTAGACTTTTCCTTGGCTGTTATTATGTTTTGTCTTGCTACAGCCCGAATTTCATGTAGACTTGTTATTAATTTTATTTTGTAATCGTCATGAGTTTCAAGTTTTTCCTGTGGTGGCGGTGGTTCGCTTGATGGTTGTTGTGCTATTTTTCCAAAGACTAGCTCATATGAAGTACATGTTGTGCCTTCATGTACGCTTGGGTTATAAGAAAATGTTGCTAGTTCTAACCACTCCTCCTATTTGGAATTTTTAGTCACGAATTGTTTAAGATATTCTGATAGTGAGTGATGAGATCTTTCAAGCGAGGCGTTTGATTGTAGGTGAAAAGTGGTTGATTTAAATTTTCTAATTCTGAATCGTTTTGCTAATCATCTCAATAAATTACTTAATTACATCTATTACCAGATGTTGTTTTAGGAAGTGGACCAACTATGTCCATAGAAATCTTTTCGAACTCTGTACCTGGAGTATCAGTAATAACCATCGGGCTTTCCGTTTTGACGCGAAATAATTTTTTTAATTGGCATTGTAAGCATAATTGTATGTATTTTTGGATATCTAACTTCGTGTTTTCCCAAGAATGTTTTTGTCTAATCCAGTTGTATGTTTTTGTTACTCCTTCATGACCTCTTACTACCAATAAGTGTGCTTCTGCAATTAACTGATATTTTGTATCTTTATTGGGTATTTTGTTATTCCCAAGCAAATAATAACTTTTATATTTAATTCGGAAAACGATGCTTGTAGTGTGTTTAATATTTCTTCCCATGGTATGCTGTTTACATATATGGTGTCAATGTTTCTGTTAGATTACGTAATTATCTTTTCTCATAGACATTTTGTCACGACATTCTACAATATTTTTGTTTGCATTAAATGGGCTGGATACTAGGATTTCAATCGGGGGTGGTTCCGGGGGTTGGCGATTATCTGCTGGATCTATCGCCTGTGAATTTTGAAGATCCTCTTGAAGGTTTTTCTTTTCTTTGTTGTAAACAATATTGTGTTCTTTGGCAGTATCATTAATTTTATCATCATTATCATTATTCAGGTTATCATTATTAAACTTTTTGTTGTCGAATTTATCACTAATAAGATTTTTATTTTCATACTCAAAATCACAGTTTTCTTCGTCATAATTATCTTCTTCAAAATTTTCTTCATTGCAATTTTCTTCATCTTCATTGTTTTCTTTTCCATATCCTTATTCTTCTTCGTCATCATATTCTTCTTCTTCACGGGATTTGTGTATTCCTTTTTTAGCAGAATTTCTTATTTTATTTGTTCTAACTCTTTCTTTTAAATAATTGAAATATTTCGGATCGGAATCTGAGTCTTCCATTGGTTGAGGATATATTATATTTTCTTTTCTAGGTCTCCGTCTCTGTTTAGCTGTCAGCGGCGTGGGCAGGATATTTTTTCGTGGGGGGGCGGGGGGCCACGGGGTTAAGTATAGGCAAAGAGTGGGGGGAAAGTGCAATTTAATAATAACAATATTTAATTCTTAATGCAATTAAACAAATAAACAATCAGTAGAATAAAAATATTTATTTATATTTAACAATATATTGCAGGATAATCTATACATAATTATATACATTAGTCGTGGGTGTCTTACATCTAGAATAAAAATATCTATTTATATTCAACAATATAATATAAGTTAAAATTATAATATTTTTTTTTAGAAAATTCCATTTTTTAATTCAGAATTACAGATATCTCTTCCAAAACTCCCTGTCCCAAATAATAATTACAACTTTTATTATTTTTATATCGAAACATGAATCTTTCTCTCTTTGATTTCAAAAATATATACATATATTTACAAATTCAAATACAAGGTGTATAAGCTTAAATCCGCTGTTTGGTCAGAGATGGCGGTAGTGAACATATTTAGCTACAATAGAAACGTCATGCTTTTTTTTGTGTGAGTTCCACACCTGGCTACATAAATCAGTGCACATATTCAGTTTTTTCATGCAACAACATAAATTTTTCCTTGAGTAATCATGTCTAGTTTTGTGCCAGAAAAGGAGCATTTGCGGGAAACTCTACTTTTTTGCTTCAATTTGAAGAAATCGGCTGCCGAATCACATCGAATGCTTGTGAAGGCCTATGGTGACAGTGCTTTAT
>CAKNWT010257383.1:0-14679 GCA_932066315.1 Andricus coriarius
ATATGTAAGGTGCTTTAAGGCTTTTCAATTCGTCGCTGATTCTTGTTTTTTTTTCAACATTAAACCCGAAATACGTAGATTGTATATCTGAGTTTCAGCGAAGCTACTGTGATTTGGAAATTTCAATTACACCTAAAGTTCGCGCGATTTTTTTCATGTCCCTAATTATTGTCGTAAAATTGAACAGGGCCTTAGATTTTACAGTGAACAAGCCATGGAATCTGTAAATTCGGATTTTAAAACGTCCTGGGCTATATATAAAGTTTTGAGCACACACTCTCATTACCCGAGTAACTTACTAAAAGCTGTACAAGAATACAATGCCCGACGAGTGTAAAAATAAATTATTTCATGTTTCAGTATTGATATGGACTGATACTATATTTATTTACCATATTTTGTTAAATAAAGTGAAAAGAGTGAAAATGAATCACATTTTTTTGAAAATTTTTATTTTTAACCCATAAAAAAACACTTTTCTCAAAAACGGCGAGGGGGATTTGACACAAAAAAAATTTTCCCACTATTTCTAAGCCCCTTAATCCAACCCAAGAAAAAATTGAATGTGCTATGACCTTGCATTTAAAGTTGGTTCAGGCACACCGTGTTGTTCCTAGTAGTCGAATGACAGCCGTTTATGTATCGACGTATTTATTATTATTATTAGTTGGGTTGAGACCGTAACAGCCCCTGACGCTTGGGTAATCTCGTTCCGTCCGCTAGTGAGCCTAAGCGTGACCCCAGAGCCCTCTCAATAAAGAGAGGACTGCCAGTAAGTATTAGACGTTTCCCCGCAATCGCAGGGCAGTGACAAAGGATGTGAATAGCTGTCTCGTCCTCCATTCTACACAGACGATAGAGAGGACTTTCAGCCAGCCCTATATTATGTCTGTGATATCTGAGATTTCCATGTCCTATAAACATTTCTGTTAGGACTTTGATCTCTTTTCTTCCGAGCTTGAGTATTTCCCTTGCTCGGTTAAAATTAAGCTTTGAGCCCAAGAGTGTTTTTGCCTGTCTGCAACCAGTGACCAAATCCCACTCATTCTGATGTTCCTCAGTCAGCCAACTGTTAATTTCTTAAGTGACTAACCCACTGGAAATACCTACAACTGGCTCGGGTTCAGTAAAATTTCTTCTTGCTGCTAGTTTGGCTAGCCTATCCGATATCTCATTGCCCTTGATACCACTGTGTCCAGGGATCCATAGCAGCGTAACTCGGTTTTCCGTCGCTAGCATATTTAGTGCCTCAAAGCACTCCCATACTAATAGCGAAGTGGTCGTTGTTCCATTCAAGGCCAATATAGCAGCCCTGCTATCTGAGCAGATACGGATGTTTCTTTTGTTGTCATACTCCTTTGCCTTGTAGGCGCACTGGAGTATGGCCATAGTCTCAGATTGTACAACAGTGGCGTGGGACCCCAACTCGATTGTGAAGCCCATTCCATTCCTTCTACGGTATACACCGGCTCCTGCATTCTCCTCGTTCCTGGAGCTATCTGTAAACCAGTTGTCTCCATCACTGGGCAAATGTGCGTTGCCCTTAACCCATTCCTCTTTCGTGGATAGGCTAACTCGATACTTCTTGTCGAAGACGTAGCGAGTGACCGTTTTGTCCCTGGGCATCTTCAGGGTCGGCCTCCTCGCGATGTCGACTGGGATCTTCACTGCTGTCGAGATCCTTCTGTCATTTATCAAGTTTAGTCTCCAGGCCGCCTTGGCAGCCACGGCGTTGATGGTAAGATGAAGGGGCTTCAACCCTGTTAGTGCCCCCAGTGCCATCATGGGTGACGACTTCGAGGCACCAGTGATGCCTCTCAAAATCAGTCCCCTGATCCTTTCCAGTCCAGACTTCACAGTGGACAGCTCGACCCTGCTCCACCAGACCACCGCCGCAGAGGTTAGCCTGGGTCGCAAGAGCGCTGTATAGATCCACATGAGTGTCTCCTGCTTCAAGCCCCAGCTTTTCCCTATGGCGCTCCTGCAGAGCCATAGAGTTGCTACTAGCTTCTTGCACTTGTTTTCCAAGTGATCATTCCATAACAGCTTCTTATCCAGAATTACTCCTAGGTATTCAGCTCGCTCTTTGATTTCTAGTCGTTGTCCTCCAAGTTTCTGTGTACTCGTGGTTCCCCACTTATACCTTCTGATGAAAACAACCGCGTCTGTCTTACTCGGATAACCGATAGTCCAGTTTTCTTACACCATGAATCCACTATCATCAGTGCTTGCTGCATAACTCCGAAGAGCGCATCCAGATGCTGGCCACGCGCAAAAACTAGTCCGCATAGCCTATGACGTGGTGACCCTGACTCGAGAGTAGACGAAGCAGTTCATCCACTACTAGGCACCACAGCAAGGGCGATAAAACTCCTCCCTACGGACATCCCGAGTCCACAGATCCACATAAAGTGGTATCGCCCTTAGTCGTAGTTACATTCCTGTTGGCCAACATATGGCATATCCATTCCACAACTACAGTAGGCACACCATGTGTGATCATGGCCGCCCTAATCACCTCTCCAGAGGTGTTGTTAAAGGCTCCTTCGATGTCCATAAAGGTTCCAATCGCGAGGCCCTTCTCCTTCAGTTGTGCTTCAATTAGGTTTACTGCTTCGCTTAGGGCCGTCTCCGTGGAGTGACCAGCCCTATAGGCGTGTTGCTCTTTATGAAGTGGCCTCCTTGACAAGACCTTATCGCTGGTATATCTATCCACAAGTCTTTCCACTGTTTTTAGTAGGAAAGATGTTAGGCTGATGGGACGGAAATCCTTGGGTAACGTATAACCGATCCTATCTGCTTTCGGAATAAAGACTACTCTCGTACCCCTCCATGCCGCCGGGACGTATCCCAGCGTAAGACTAGCCTTAGCAAGTCTCACTAGCGGCCCTATGATGGACTACCCAGCCCTCTGCTAGAGGACTGGATAGATGCCATCTGGGCCAGGAGACTTGTAAGGGCTGAAGGACTTCAGGGCCCACCTGACCCTGGCAGGGGTGACAATCTCGTTGGCAAGCCGCCGTTTCGGGCCCAGTTGCGCCGCAGGCGACTTTGGTTGCCTCAGAGGTGCCGTCCCCACTTCTCCAAGCCTTGAAATCCCGGAAAGTGTGCCTTGATCAGGTGAGCCAAGGTGTCCCCGTCCGACTCCGAGTAACCCCCACCGGGCAATTTAACAGTGCCGAGAATAGCATCCGGATTTCGAGAAAGCAGCTTATCCAGTCTAGCCGCCTCAGCTCCTTTCTCGATGTCTGTGCAAAAGTTGGTCCAGCTCTCTTGCTTTGCCTTACGTATTGCACCCCTGTATTCATCCCTCATCGTTGTGAATGATGTCCATAGTTCCTTCGTTTTTCCATTACTGGCACGTCTGAACCTCTCTCTGGTTTCCCTGCGAAGCTCTTCGAGTTTCGCATTCCACCAGTGTGTCTCCCCAGCCTTTCGGGCCCTGGTAGGTCGACAATTACTTTCATAAGTAGCTTTGATGGCTTCCATGAAAGTGTTGGCTGCTATCTCCAGAGTATCCACGTCACGAATTGACTTGGGAACCTCTGAAAGTGCAAATCTCAGCTCCGTGGAAAACTGACCCCAGTCCGTTCTTCTTGGATTCCTGACCCATTTAGGGCTCTAAAACTGCTCGTACATAGAGTGATGTCAATGACTTCCTCCCTGACCGAGTTACGGAACGTCCGGGTGTTCCCCGTGTTAAGAATATCTAAATCAGTGGTGATTAGGTATTCCAGTAGGTCATTTCCTCTTGAGTTGACGTCCGTGCTGCCCCACACAGTATGGTGGGAATTAGCATCGCATCCCAACAGTAGAGGAATACCCCTTACCTTACAATATTCCACCAGTGTACATACCTCCACTGGTGGGTTAGTTTCGCTGTCATACAGAAAGTAAGCCGATCCCAGAACTAGCCTTCCTATTCCTTTGAGATCCATGGCTATCACCATCAGGTCTCTCGAACATAGCTCAAGCAGCGGGACAGCGTTTACTCCCTTCGTCAGTATGCAGGCCCATGGTTTGGCCGCCTTGGGGTCCCTGTAACAAAAAAGACCAGCCCCCCCTAAACCGTTTATGGTATCTCGAACTAACCAAGGTTCTTGGATTAGCGAGATACCTGTGTGCCTCGCAGCCATGCCCCTCTGTAAAACTGCAGAGCCGCCTTTGCTGTGATGCAAGTTTGTATCGACGTAACCACAAGAAGATTTTCGTCGACGCCCATATTTTAGTACACATTGTGTTTTGGGCACCTAGTGTTATTTTGTTGTGATTTGTCATAACAAAATCAATTTTGTTACTATGGATCATGTTTTGAGATAATAAAAGTGAGATTCGTGCAGATTTTTTTTACAATACAATCAGTAGTATTGATCGATTATGCTTCGGGTTCGAAATTCCCCTATCTGTAGATAATTATCCACATAATATAAGCTAACAACAAAATATTTTGACTGTAATAAATAGCTTTTGCAATCAGTCGAAGAACAGCCTTCTATATGATAGTTAAGTTCATTAATTTATTTGTCATATTAACCAAAGTTGTCTTTACCTTTCTGGTTTTGTTTCTTCAAAAATTCCGCGAAAAAATAATTATGTCTCCTTTCCAATGATTTATGCTAATTGACAAGTGGACATGGATTGCCAAGTATGACAGCACAGTTGTATTAAGCATAATATTACATCCTTAAAGCGGATGTGCGTGCGCAAGCGTAATTACGATTACGCCTTTGATCGCGGAACCCAACTAGTATTTAATTGCCGCAATCCTGCAGTTGAACCACAACGTTCTTGTTTTTTTTTCCAAGAAAGAAGGCGTATTTCGTGTAACGCATTTCGTAAGTGCAACAGTTATAAAAAACGAAAGAATGTTTCTCTTTGTACACCTAGTGAGATTTACGACGCGATTCAATTTATGATTGGCCTGTATGAATGGAGGGGATTTTAACGAGTGTCAAGCTTTTCACACGAGTTAAAATGGGGATGTTGCATTAAATGAGGTGACATGATCTTTTGATTCAATGTGATTCATTAGAACATTCCAAGTAGAAAAAGTTTTTTATTGAATAAGAAACCTATTTTTATAGATAAGGTTTGAATACTGAGCCCTCGTGCGGCATTTTTTTCCAATAGCATCGATTGGCCATATTTGAGTGACGTCACATTTTTCGCGGAAAAATTAAAATTATTTTAGTTATGTTAATTTTGTATTTTTAAATGGAAATTGTTTACAAACATGCATCTGCATGTATACATGACCCTCACCGTTTTCCATGCATTATTATTAAATACCGACTGTTTTCTTTCACATAAATAAACATTGTTCAATCATTAATATCTATTTGAAGATAGTATTTTTATTCTGTCTATTTAACAATTACATAATAACCTTAAACAACACCTCTAGTTATAATATAGTCAAAATTCCAGTATTGTGCCTATACAAGAATGGTATTGATTATTTTTTATTGCAAAGTGAAAGGTGTAAACCATATTCCCATCTAGATGTACGCGATTCAACGGTGAACAAGCAGAAAGATAAATCAATTTGGGCTTCTGCCACTTCTCTGGATTTATTATTTTATTTCAAACAAAAATAATTTAATACAAGAAATGTATGAAATAAATAACAACATTTGAAAATATTATACATTTCAAAAAGGATAGAGTTAAATTTCTGCAAACTAATATTCGTAGGTACTTACACCAAAATATTACTGATTAGATAATTCCTTATGGATACTAAAATGTAATTTTCATTATAAAAAAAAATAATATCACATAAATATGAAATAACAAAACAAATGTTAAATCAGACCTCATTTACATTTTATGAAGACAATAAAGACGCGTGTGAGGTTTCTAGGATATGTTTAAATCATCAGCTTGTATGATTCAACATTTTACTTTGATGTTATGAAGCTTCGTGTTTATATATTTATAAGTAAAAGAGATAAAAAATCTTATCTATGCGAAAGTATCACCAAATTTTTTTCCGTATAAAAGAATAAAATTCAAGGAATAATAAGTTTATTGCTTTTTTGACATCGTGTTTATGTGCGGGTGAGTTAACTTCGTTTGAAGTATTTTTGCGAGGATATTATTAAGAAAATACTTCAACCTACTTTAAAGTACCTGGAATAAAGTCTTATATTTTGTGATTGGATTGGATAGACTTTGAGAAGTTCATCACTGTAAAAACTATGGTTCCATTTTAATTGAGCATCACTTTTTTAGCGTCCTGTTATAATACCAAATCGTCTTGTTTTGATGCTATCGTTCGTACTATTTTACTTTGCTAACTTTAGATTGAAAAGTGGTACGTACTAGCGAACTAAAATAATATATAATTATTCAATACTAATAAATGTAATAGATATTATTTATTTGAATATAAGAAAAGGTTTAAATCGAAAATGATGCATAGAATTACGTTTTTAATTGTAAAAGTTACAAAGTTACAAAAGTGTGTAACGTCTTTTTAATTTTCATTTAAATTAAAAAATGCGAATTATTATTCATTAATGAAAAATTCATATCACAATGTTTGAAAAGTAATGAGGTGGATGTTCTTCCAAAGGTCCTTCCTGCTTCCTAGGTGTTGAAATCACATCTTCCTCGGGGAAGTAGGGTCACGAACTGAAATTTGAGATACCCGGGTGGTTTTTCATAGTCTTACTGTTTTAATAGTCATTTTGTTAATTAAACTCGGAGCAAATGAACTAAGAAACTCGGAGATAATAAACAGAGAAATGGCCCAAAGTATAAGTCAAAAATCGAATCCACCATCAAACTTTTAAAAGAAGAGGAAAGATCTAAAAAAGAAAAAGAGCTAAGGCGGCAAGAGAATAGTGCAAAAAAATTAATGAAAATCCCATTGAAAAGACTAAAGCTCAAATGAAGCGCAATCTCTGGTAAAATATTTGTGTACCTGGTTCAAAAAAACATAACCTCTGAATAGCATACATAATTTATTATTAAATTGGTAATTTAACAAATATTTTTCGATTTATTTCACTTATGAAAGTTATACAAATCTGTAAATTTACTGGATTTTAAAGAATTTATTCAAAAGAAGTAAGATATTTCGTAGAGTTTCTAAGATTTGAAGAGATTTAAAATTATTTTTTTCGAATTCAACCTAAATTCTTATTAATTTATCCTGCATTCTTTTAATTCTTTGGAATTCTTTTGAATTATTGAAATTCGCTTATATTCTTCCAAATTTACTCACATCTACTTAATTTGATGGATTTTACAAATATTTTTCAAAAGTTTTTATTTAATTGCTCCCGAGGATCAATTGACGATTAAATAATGAATGGATTTGAAATATTTTACAGTATTTTTTCAAATTACTTCGCCCTTTTAAGATCTTCAAAATATTTCAAAAGATTTAAAAGGATTTTAAATATATTATGTTACTTTAAAAGATTATAAAGAAATGTTTAATGGATTCCAGTAATTGAATGGGATTTCGAAGGATTTGAAATATTTGGGGTTATTGTACAAGATTTGCAGGCATTTTCAAGAGCTTTCAAAAGTTTCAAGGGATTTCAAAAGATATCAAAGCATTTTAAATATTTTAGGAAATTTTTAAAGATTCATACAACTTGTTTTATTCATTTCAATAGTTTATAGGAATTTCAAAAACTTTTAATTATTTTAGTGTATTTTAAGAGATTCCAATGCATTTTCAAGAGATTTAAACAATTTCAAGGGATTTCTGACGGGTTTAATAATTTCAAGGAATTCAAAAACTTTCCAAGGGTTTTTATAAGGTTGATACATAATTTCGAATAATTATGTTATTAGATATATTTACAAGGCAAAGCAATTTTATTTCTACCTAATTTTTAGTTTTTAAAATATAATAAAAAATTTTTTCATTTTAATTTAAAAAAATTAGTTCAAATCTTTTTTATTCAATAAATAAAAAATACAATTTTTTTTTACATCTAGTATATATTTGCTATCATACTATTTCTCATTTGTGAAAATTTAAATGAATTTTTTACTTTATTTAGGAATAATAATAATATTAATAATAATAAATAAGAGTTACAAGAGAGATGAAAAATGGTTGCGACGTCAAAAGGCTCCATATGCCTTTCAAATAAAGTTGTCACTTTTTTCGAAAGTGCCCTCTTCGTGGAAAATAACCCATGTAATAAATATAAGTATTATATCTATATATTACAAACAAGTAATATGATACATCATAAAATATTATTTTCTATTAGAAATAACGAAATCTTAAATTTTATAGATCTGTTTTAAATCAAATAGACTTTCTAACCAAGCTAAAATATTTTAACATTTTTATTTGAGCTGTGCAGTCGTTAAATCGAATTCTTAATACAAATTAAAGAACGCTTGGGACATTGGATTTTTCAAAAAAAAAAAAAAAAAATTAACTGTACATCAAACCGCCTTGATATCCTTGAATTATTACAATTTTTAAAATCAAAATAACTTTTCTTTTTTGGTAAAAAATGGATCAAAAATTCGAGTCGAATCTTCTAAATTTTACTTGTTTCAATATTCGTATAAATCGAATTTCAAATATTCGACTTGACTTTTGGAATTATTTCTTTTACAAAAAAAGGTCTTTTTTATTTAGAAATTGTAATAGCTTAAGGAAATCAAACCAACTTTCCAGGCGTGTCTAAATTTGAATAAAAAAATTCGAATAAACGACTGCACACCTCTAATTTGTATAGTCACTCTTAAAGGAAGACCATTAACGAATGTTTTGATCGTTGGTAAAACTCAAGTAATTCAAACATTATTTTACGAAGTCTTATAATAAATTACGAATTAGCATTAGGTTTCAGATAATTTAGTTAATTATTTTTCTGCACATTATCTTTTTTTGGAATCTGCTAAAGAAATGTTAGCAAACTGTCGCATTCTATTCTGCAAATATAAGTGAATAGTATATTAAGATAGTGAAGGCCTTTTCTGTGTTTTTTATGTTTTTATTTAAAAATTTGGTTAAAAAATTTTTTAATAATATTAGAGTTAACGTAATACATTTAAGTATATACATTGCGCTTAACTTATTATTAGTTGACGGAAATTAAACAAGTTTCTTAGAAGATCATGCATAGTTGTCAGTTGGGAAAAGTTTGAAATTGGATCTTCATAACCTTAAAATTGGTAAAATATTTGTCTCGTCTAGAAGTAAAGCAGAGTTATGTGAATACGGCTTATGAAGAAAAAATATATTTTAGCGTATTAAGAAACTCCGAACAGTATATTTCCAAAAAAATTTATAATTTTACACGAAACTGCTGTAATTTTTTACTTGTTTTTAGCTACTCTGGCAATACAAGCGAAAGAACAAAAACTAACTTTTCGTCATAAAAATCAGACAATTAATTTAACTATCCCATTTTTTGATAATGTAACGTTGAAAACATATATACATATAATTAAACTACCTTCTCAAGCAGAAAATGCATTAAAATTCGAAAACTCGAACGCGCCACATTAGCCGCCGCTTTCGCCGTCGCTCCCCTAGTTCGATATCTTAGGTTTATTCGATACATAGCCGAAATCATATTGAAATTATGTCACTGAAACCGTTAATTTTAGGTTTACCTGAAAACTGCAGCTGCGTCGAGTTACCTGCAGTGTTCCCTAATGTGGCGCAGTGCTTGTCTGTCCTATAATAGCAAATCATAAAAGACTTTCTAATAGTGAAACAACAAATTTAAATAAAACAGGACGTTGTAAAAAAGTTTTCAAAGTTTTAATTGATAGCATGTAAGTTTAAAAGATTTGCATAAGATATTTGTCAAAAGGGTTACGTACCGAAACTAAAAACCGACGAAGAAATATGACGCACATGATAACGAATGTATAATAATATTACACTATCAAGAATATATTTTGCTAAGAATGTTTTTATATGGAAAACAATTTATTATTATTTAATTATGTATTTCTATAACTGTACACAAATGTAAGTATCGTGCGCCACATATTAGGTCCTCGTGCATGGTATGTGAGTAAACATGTATTATGCCAAATTTAATTCATTCTACTTAAGATTAAACCACTAAAGCATCAACAAGACTTTAGAATATAGAAAGGAAACAAAATTAATAAGTTTACTGCAAAATACTTTATTTTTCGTTGCTTTTGTCCGGCTTTATTGATAATTATAAAATGTCAAAAAATTACCACACTTTTCAGGATAAACATTGAATAATTACTTTAAATAGTATAATTATTTCTTCGGCTATCACTCAATATGTAAATAAATTCAATTATGTGTCCTAAGTTGTTTCAGAATGATTAAATTTCTTTAAATACGAGTGCCCTACATTAGCAGACTTTGCTAATTATAGCGACACGCAATATTCTTTTAGATACATTTTTACTGCGACAAAATTTAATAATTTTTTGTTGCATTTTGTTTCAGAATTACAAAACTAAAGATGCCGGAAAGGTGGTGGTGTACACCACGACGATGGGAATCGTCAGAGAAACATATTACGCTTGCATGAAAGTCAAACAAATTTTAAGGACGCATTTGGTGAAATACGAAGAACGGGATATGTTTATGAGCACAGAGTCTCAGACTGAGCTTAGAGACAGAATTGGCTCTACCAGCATTCAAGTGCCACAACTTTTTATCGATGGACAATACATTGGAGTAAGTTTTGCATATATAATTTTTGTGTAAGTGTGTGTTCGAGCGGTCCAAAAATAGGCTTAAGTTTTTTTCTGGAATGGTTTCCCTGCAAATTATTCATTTCGGTTTCAAGGTATTTGACTTTTAGTGAAATACCTAACTAAGATTTTTTAAATAGTTCGAAAAAACTATTTAGGGGTCTCGCAGGCCTATTTCTTCCAAAAATATACTTCTTTTATTTTATTCGAAACCACCATGCTATGAGTCTATTATGCCCCAGAAAAGTTAGAGTTTGGATAGCCCTTTGCCGAGCACTATCAGCTACTGACAGTTTATTAGTTCGAAACGCCACCGCACTGACGCTTTATTAGTTCCACACATAGCACATAGTCACTGAATAACGCACAATGTACAGTATTTCATCAGATTTTATAAACTTACTGTATACATATATATATATATGTACATATATATAATTAAAAAATAAGGTTAATCAACTACCGCAGGGTCTCACTGGGAGCAACTGACATCTAAAAAATGACACCGGCTCCCAGTAGGGCCGCGGTAAATCACATTCATGGCCACGTCTTACAACCGTGAGATGGGTGGTCACAGGACAGGATGAAATCACAATGACAGGCCGGCGAAACCCTCGTGTGTTTTGAGTACACGAAGCGACCCAAGGATCACAGCTTTCTGCATCCATTTCGCAAGTGCCTTGGCATATTTTTGGCACGCGGGCACTGAAAGAAATAATTCGACGATACACGCATAATTCTGGTTATTCCAACCATAATGTATTGCTCGCTCAGCTACAGCCATACTGCTTGCGTATTTTACCCATACCATAATTGCTGAAGGAATATTACTGCTTGTGTCATATGTTTCAATAGATATTTCCAAACATAAGATGGATGTAGTAGAACGAATTCGTACGACTGCGTCAGACAGAATTTGGTTGCGGTAAAGCAACCATATGCAGGACTGTCTCAACTACTTCTCTCGCTGCGGAGATCTAAGCATACCGTTCGGATAGTCTAATCTTATGTATGTCTGATATACAATGCTAATGAGGGTGCATCTTCCATACTGCAGTGCAGTTGAAATTGATTTCAAAATTCGATTTTTTAGTACTTTTGTTATTATTAATAATATAAAACTATAATTTCGTTGAAAAGTATTTTTCATAGATATAATATTAATTTACAAATATAATAATATAATATATTGATCGATGAATGTATAGTCTCATAATATTAATAATAACGAAGGTACCTAAAAGCCTGACCTATTGCATACACAAAATTCAAATATTATTCTTAAGATACAAAAATGAAATTCCATCAAAATCAGAGTTTGATTAGTTTGATTTTATGGTATAAAATATTCTTTAACCATATGCTTCTCTTGCCAGAATTCTCCGACTTTTTTGGCCTGATGTTTAGAATATTTTAAAGTCCCTGGAAAAGGCCTGGAATTTTGAAATCGAAATTGTGTAGAAGTAGGTACAAGAAAATAATAAAAAAGGTTCGTCACACATGTATTCTCATAATTTAAGTTTAGAAATTAAGAAAAAACGTAGAAATTCCAAATTTTATGAAAAAGGCATTCTCCTGGCCACAAAAATTGTTTTGCTTGCTTAAAATTCACAGCAAACTTCCTTATAGAAAACGAAATTCAGAAAAAAATTGGCAAAAAATATGAAAGTGTATTTTTGTGTCGAGATATCGGTACTCGAGGGCAGGTGTGCGCAATCAAATAAAACAAGATAAGATGATATTTAAAGAAGCTTTATTGTAACTCATAAACACTCCGAACACTTAGCACGCTTGGGACTAACTAACTGAACAGAGAAGGCGAAGTACAACCGACAGGTCCCACAGTCGGTCACACTGGAGTGGGGGCGCAATGGATGAGAAAAGCAGGGATGTATACCGGGCGTTCTCATATATTTTACACTCCCTCCCGACCGCATACATCCTGGTTGATCATTCATCAAGTCTCACCCTCACCTTGGCATTCGCACCTTCTCTCATCTTATTAGCAACTATCTGAAAACAAAGAAACATACATCGGTACATTATATTCAGAATTTTTTTCATTATTTCATTATGCAAATATCGAGCAAGGGGTTTTGTAAAAATGTCCGTGAGTTGCTCCCTAGATCGCACCCATCCAAGCTGAATACATTTCTTGGCGATGCATTGCTTAACAAAATGTTCTTTGACCTCAATCATATGTCTAATTTTATTCCCGCCCTCAGTCTCTGCTGTCGCTATAGCTGCCTTGTTGTCGCACCATAATCTCATTGGAAGCAATTTTTCATGTTTAGCAAGATAAAGTTTCAGGGAATTATACGTTGACAATAATTCTTTTGCCGTGTCACACATAGCAACGTATTCCGCATCTCTGGTAGCTAATTTCACATAAGTTTGTTTACGTGTACGCCAGTGTACAGTATCACCATAAAGCTGAATCAAGAATCCACAAGTAGTTATAGAATTCTTACAATCAGCAAAGCTAGCATCACCATAGCCAGTCAACTCATCAGATTCACCTTTATATACAAGACACAAATTTTTCGTACCTTTCAAGTAACGAAAAACTCTTTTAATCATAGCCCAATCACTCTCCTTAGGGTCTATTTGGTGTCTACTCAGAACATTTACGGTGTAAGAAATATCTGGCCTTGTCGCACCTGCCAAATAGAGTAAGCTCCCCACGGCTTCTCTGTATGGGACGTTCTGCAAATTCTGAGTTTTGTTTAACATATCTTTGTCTGGCTCGGTTTCTCTTAATTTTCGTTCGCGGTTTGCGACTTGAGATGTGACCATAGGTGTACACTTTGGATGTGAGTCCTCAAAACCAAATCTCGCCAAGATTTTATCAATGTATTTTTCTTGACTTAATTTTATGGTTTTGTTTGCTCTGTCACGCCTTATACTAATTCCCAGGAATTCCTTGGGCTCGCCTAGCACTGTCATTTCAAAGACTTTACTCAGTTTATCAAGTACTTCTTTCGTTTTGATTTTGTTATTGCTCACTATCAATATATCGTCGACATACAGTAGCAGAATGAGTACGTTTAATTCGTCTTGCCACACAAACAAACAGGGTTCAAGTTCTGAATTTTTCACACCTAGTTTCAACACCTCTTCAGCAAAACGATCAAACCATTTCTTGGGACTTACTCGCAAGCCATGGTTGTTTTCGATATAACGATATAACCGCGCCCGGAGAAAACCGTCGGAGCAATTCACTCCTTCCGGCAGCTCCATATACACTTCCTCATCAAGCTTGCCGTTTAGAAAAGCCGTCTTCACATCAAGTTGGCAGATTTCATAATTATGTTTGTTTGTAACTGCAAGCACAGTGCGTACCAAAGATAACCTAGAAACCGGAGTATAAGTCTCTCTCAATTCATAAGTATTTTTATCCATGAAGCCTCTCACCACTAAACGCGCCTTAAATTTAATTTCTTTTTCCGCTCCAATTTTCTTTTTAAATATCTACCTCGTATCTACTGGGGAGACAACCTTGCCTTTCTGTGTAAATTTGGGCCTGTTAACTATTTTCCACACCTTATTTTTAGCCATTGAGTTGAGTTCATCTTCTACAGCATGTTGCCACAGAACCTTGTCCTTTGAAGACATTGCTTCTCTAAAATTTGACCGATCTGAATTTATGCTACACAGCAAAGCATAGTAAGTTTCCTCTCGCTCCAAGTTAAAACTGTTTGTTGATTCAAAAAGGTGTTCCTTTTTATTACAACACGCAAAAAGAACGCTCGATTTCCATGTTTCATCCACTGACAGATTCTCAAAGCTATTGTCCGCTAAAGTCTTATCTAATTCTACTGACTCACCGTTATTTTTAATCTGATTTGTGACTTTCTTAGGTCTACCTCTTTTACGCACCGTTACTCCGTCCATTTTTGAGAGTTCTTTATCCTTTTCCTCAGTTTCTTTGAATTCTATAAACCATTTTGATTTGTCTATTATATCGTTGAATGGTGGCATATTTGTTATTGAATTTTT
>CAKNWT010257385.1:0-11698 GCA_932066315.1 Andricus coriarius
CATTCCCACTTAGTACAGTGGATATCAGTTCCACTGGATACAGGGGATATTGCTCACTTTGGGTACAACGGATGTCATTCCTACTGATTTGAGTGGATGCCGTTCCCACTGATTACAGTGGATATCATTCCCACTGGATACAGTGGATGTCGCTCACATTGGATACAACGCATATCATTCCCACTGATTGTAGTGGATGTCCTTCCCACTGATTACAGTGGATATCATTCCCACTGGATACAGTGGATGTCGCTCACATTAAATACAACGGATGTCATTCCCACTGATTAAAGTGGATGCCGTTCCCGCTGATTACAGTGGATGCCGTTCCCGCTGATTACAGTGGTTGTCGCTCACATTGGATACAACGGATGTCATTCCCACTGTTTGTAGTGGATGTGCTTCCCACTGATTACAGTGGATGTCATTCCCACTGGATACAGTGGGTATCGCTCACATTGGATGCACCGGATGTCATTCCCACTGATTGTAGTGGATGTCCTTGCCAGTGATTACAGTGGATGTCGTTTCCACTGGTTATAGTGGATGTGATTCCCACTGGATAAAGTGGATGTCGGTCGCATTGGATACAACGGATATCATTCCCACTGATTAAAGTGGATGCCGTTCCCACTGATTACTGCGGATGTCATTCCAACTGGATACAGTGGATGCCGCTCACATTGGATACAAAGGATGTCATTCCCACTGATTAGAGTGGACGTCGTACCCACTGATAAGAGTGGATGTCGTTCCCACTGATTAAAGTGGATGTCGTTCCCACTGATTACAGTGTAAGTCGCTTACATTGGATACATAATTGTCATTCCCACTGATTGCAGTGGATGTCGTTCCCACTGATTACAGTGGATGTCTTTCCCACTGGATACAGACGATGTCTCTCACATTGGATTCAACGGATGTCACTTCTACTAATGACAGTGTATGTCGTTCCCACTGATTAAAGTGGATGTCATTCCCACTGATCAAGGTAGATGTCGTTTCCGCTGATTACAGTGGATGCCATTCCCACTGGATACAGTGGATGTCGCTCACATTGGATACAACGGATGTCATGGCAAGTAATCAATGTAGATGTCGTTCCCACTGTTTACAGTGGATATCATTCCCACTGGATACAGGGGATGTCGCTGACATTGGAGACAACGGATGTTATTCCCACTTATTACAGTGGATGCCATGCCCACCGATTACAGTGGATCTCATTCCCACTGATGACAATGGATGTCATTCCCACTTAGTAGAGTGGATATCATTTCCACTGGATACAGGGGATGTTGCTCACATTGGGTACAACGGATGTCATTCCTACTGATTTGAGTGGATGCCGTTCCCACTGATTACAGTGGATATCATTCCCTCTGGATACAGTGGATGTCGCTCACAATGGATACAACGGATGTCATTCCCACTGATTGTAGTGGATGTCCTTCCCACTGATTACAGTGGATGTCATTCCCACTGGATACAGTGGATGTCGCTCACATTAAATACAACGGATGTCATTCCCACTGATTAAAGTGGATGCCGTTCCCGCTGATTACAGTGGATGACGTTCCCGCTGATTACAGTCGTTGTCGCTCACATTGGATACAACGGATGTCACTCCCACTGTTTGTAGTGGATGTCCTTCCCACTGATTACAGTGGATGTCATTCCCACTGGATACAGTGGGTGTCGCTCACATTGGATGCAACGGATGTCATTCCCACTGATTGTAGTGGATGTCCTTGCCACTGATTACAGTGGATGGCATTCCCACTGGATACAGTGGATGTCGCTCACATTAAATACAACGGATGTCATTCCCACAGATTAAAGTGGATGCCGTTTCCGCTGATTACAGTGGATGTCATTCCCACTGGATACAGTTGGTATCGCTCATATTGGATAGAACGGATGTCATTCCCACTGATTAAAGTGGATGTCGTTCCCGCTGATTACAGTTGATATCATTCCCACTGATTACAGTGGTTGTCGCTCAGATTGGATACAACGGATGTCATTCCCACGCTTCGTAGTGGATGTCCTTCCCACTGATTACAGTGGATGTCATTCGCACTGGATACAGTGGGTGTCGCTCACATTGGATACAACGGATGTCATTCCCACTGATTGTAGTGGATGTTCTTCCCACTGATTACAGTGGATGTCATTCCCACTGGAATCAGTGGATGTCGCTCACATTAAATACAACGGATGACATTCGCACTGATTAAAGTAAATGCCGCTCCCGCTGATTACAGTGGATGTCGTTCCCACTGATTACAGTGGATCTCGCTCACATGGGATACAACGGATGTCATTCCCACTGATTGCATTGGATGTCGTTCCCACTGATTACAGTGGATGTCATTCCCACTGGATACAGTGGATGTCTTTCACATTGGATACAATGGATGTCATTCCCAGTGATTACAGTGGATGTCGTTTCCACTGGTTATAGTGGATGTGATTCCTTCTGGATACAGTGGATGTCGGTCGCATTGGATACAACGGATATCATTCCCACTTATTAAAGTGGATGCCGTTCCCACTGATTACTGTGGATGTCATTCCAACTTGATACAGTGGATGCCGCTCACATTGGATACAAAGGATGTCATTCCCACTGATTAGAGTGGACGTCGTACCCACTGATAAGAGTGGATGTCGTTCCCACTGGTTACAGTGGATGTCTCTCACGTTTGACACAATGGATGTCATTCCCACTGATTAAAGTGGATGTCGTTTCGACTGATTGCAGTGGATGTTATTCCCACTTGATACAGTGGATTTCGCTCACATTGGATACAACGGATGTCATTCGCACTGATTAAAGTAGATGCCGTTCCCACTGATTACTGTGGATGTCATTCCCACTGGATACAGTGGATGTCGCTCACATGGGATACAACGGATGTCATTCCCACTTATTACAGTGGACGTCGTACCCACTGATTACAGTGGATGTCATTCCCACTGGGTACAGTGGATGTCGCCCATATTGGATACAACGGATGTCATTCCCACTGCTTGCAGTGGATGCCGTTCCCATTGATTACAGTGCATATCATTCCCAAGGGATACAGTGGATGTCGTTCCCACTGATTACAGTGGACGTCATGCCCACTGGGTACAGTGGATGTCGCTCATATTGGATACAACGGATGTTATTCCCACTGATTACAGTGTATGTCGTTCGCACTGATTACAGTGAATGTCTTTCCCACTGATTAAAGTGGATGTCGTTGCCACTGGATATAGTTGAGGTTGTTCACATTGGATATATCGGATGTTATTCCCACTGATTACAGTGGTATCGGACTTGGGGATTACACCAGATAAGTTCTTCAGGAATTATCTGTAGGTTTCTTGAGAGTGAGGTTAAATCAAAGGTTTCATGTCTCTCGGTGTCCCGTGAAAGAGGGAAATTCAGATATGTGAATATCTCAAAAAGGTATACGTTTATCGAGGGCCCTTGATACACACGATACTTTTTCTCCTACCACCCTTGACAACAAGCATATGATGCTGATAGAGTATGTTTGGTGTACATTTTTTTAAAGATAAAGATATTTTTTTTTTCATATTCTCATTTGCGTCGTGCAGTGTTTGTGTAGCGGATGTAAAATTTCATGTCGGTTCGGCAGCTGTGTGCGCATGTGCGAACTTCACTGGGCTGGAAGTGGCCATATTACGCCCGCTTCACGTGCATGCAAGGGCGCGTTTTCAAAGGGGGTCGGGCAAAAAAATTAAATTATGATAATATCCCCTGTTTGTTAGAAAAACAAAATAAATTTCTTTAAACCATTTTGGGGTAGACTTTGTTTAGTAAAAAAATTCCGATATTACGGTAAGCTGACTTTAAAGACAAAAGCAGTCTTCTTATTTTTAAACCTTGTTTGAGTCATTCTTTGTCTTCAGTAAACTTTTTTTTATATGGTAAGAACTTAAAATATTCAAATTTGAATACATACCTTTTAACAACGCTAAACTATGGAGATTGTTCCTGTAAATAAAGCAACTTGTTCCGAAAAATCTGAAAATATAACGGCGAAATATTTGCACATCTGTAGAAAATAACATTTTAAAAATAAAATGTTTTGTGTAAAAAATACCAACAAAAATTTTTCATCTGTAAAAATCAACAGGGTAAACAGTCATCCTATAGAATATGCCAGACATCAGATATGGTTTGTAGAAAATAACTTCTTTTAATTCCTTCTGTATAAAGAACATCCTTATACTTTCTGTCAGAAAACACGTTTTATAATTTTTTCAGAAAACATTTTGTGTATGAATGATACTGATTCCGGGAAAAAACAAAAGAAGGAACTATCGATTTCGAACGAGAAGCGAGAATTATCGGCTCGACATGCATCACTTATTCGATTGTGAACAGGAACATTTTGAAATATGTGTACTGTGTCTCAAAGGAACGCTTATTTATAAAATGCTTTAAAAAATTTAAAACTTGTATACTACATGTTATATGATAAAAACTATGCTCACCATGAACTATGATCTTTTTAGCATCATCCCTGCTTGCACATCTTCCTGGAAGACCAGTATTTCCATTTAATGCCTCATTTCCTTTATCTGCCCTCACAAGATCATTAAGGAAATTTATATAGCCAATAGCGAGTTTCAAAGTATCTACTTTTGAAAGTCGTTTCTCGTATGGTAACGTAGGTATGTGAGCTCTTAAACCTTCAAATGCGTCATTTATGCTTTGCATGCGTCTTCGCTCCCTCATGTTTGCAGCTTGTCGTTGTTGAACAACCTGGCGAGGGCACTTTCCGGTTCCAATATTTCGGCGAATATTTCGAGGCTGCCTAGAGATATAAACAGTTGCGGTATACTAACACAATATTTACTATTTCATTTATTGCATAACTGGCTTAAAGGAACCCGTTATGACATATAAGTATTGCGAAAACACATCTGGCTCTGAAATTCGTACGTTCTGTGCATATATTGCACTCGAGTACTCGCGCTCGAGTACAGTCTGAAAAATAAGATAAAGCAGACAAAATAACAAAAAGTGAGAGAAAGAAGTTTATTTTATTTTCATAAGCTTTCACATCAGAGCTCGCCACTTTCGGCAGGTGTTGCCTGACACGAAAAATGTGTGCCTGGCAGAATGTTTTTATATCATTTTTTTCGGTCTCCAAGAATCCTACGCAGGGTTACGGTCGTTCGACCTATCCTCCTTAGCCGAGAGTCTGCATTTGTTGTACTCGAATCCGCAATACATTTTATTTAAAATATTAATCAAATTTCAATATTGTAAAATTTACTAATTTTTTATACCAATAAAACTTAAATTAAATAAAATTTTGAAAACCCAGAAAAAGTTTGGACAAAATTGCATGAACATTCATAAAGAAGGATGATAGAAGATGAATGCATAAAACACTTCTCTTGATTTCCTTCGTTCCTTTTTACCTTACAAAATCTTTAAATAAAAGTAAAAAATATTTACCTAAACTCGTTAAAATATTTTTTTTTATACTTGATACTGTCTTCATTTAAATACGTAAGAACAGTGTCAATAAGAAATTATACTAGTTATTCAGTGAATTTTCACTGACTGATCAGTAAAACATAGCTTACTGGAATTTCAGTAACTTTTTCTACTAAAAAATCAGTTAAACCCTGGCGGACCGGCCGAACGCAAAGATTACGCTGCAGCGTAATGGTAAAGTAATGGTAAAGTAATGTTAGAGTAATATGGCATTATAATTATTAAGAGAAGCAAAATAAATATGTAAACTGTTGCAATCATAATAATACGTTAAAATTTACGTTAAATGGTCATCTCGTAATTGCAACAGGTTTCTTTTTCAGCGTTAAAAAATAAAAAAACAAAGTGGCTGTTATTGAAGTCGAGCCCCTGCATGTTGGCAGTCCGATTGTGAGTGAGCGATTCCCAATGAATTTTCACTGATTCAAATAGCTAGAAGTATGCAACTAGAATTAAGGCACAAAAAATTAGTTTTCCCATTTCTCTCGAGAACTATTGATGTTAAAAAAATATTCTTATTACTAAGAATCTTCCTTCTTTCAATTTTACTAAAAGCATGTTATATGAAAGAAGACAGAAAAATCCTCTTTGGGCCAAATCATACCTAGTGCTTATTGGAATCCCATCTTTAAAGTTGTAAAAGAAAATTTAGTTTAATTTTAATTCAATTATTCAATTTATTTTAACAGCTGCTGAACACATTAGCATTGATGAGTACTTCTTGAGGTTAAAAAAGTAAGTAATTACAAATCACAAAGTGCGTATACAATATTTATCTACCTTCTAATTCATATGTTTTATTAGACATGATTTTATCATTATTATTTCCTTCAAGTTATACCGACATTTTGAACGAAAAATATTGTAGTTTTTTTTCGATTGAGGAAAGGTTTTTGATCTATTCATTTATAACAAAAATAGTTATATTTAGTTGTGAAAAAATCGTGTCTAGCTCCTCTGAGAATGAAAACGAAATTTTTTAGTTGTACGTAATTATTAAAAACTTGTATATATAATATGTTCATTGTTGAAGTGTTAAACATTTTAAGTATTATATTAACTTTGTATTCTTATTAATATTTTAATACTCATTACTTACAAAATACTAATAAACGAAATTATTATTTTATATAACATTTAAAATTGCTAATTCACTACAGCACACAGGCAGAGTATAATTTATTTAAATAAATATTAATAGATATTATTAATGAAATAAATTCTAAAAATATTGCTGAAATATTTGAATATTATATATTATTTTAATTATCTGAATGATATGAATACTAATATATACCAATTTATTATTTATTACAATCAAGTTTTGGCGATGGCGTCTGTCTGTTGGTGAACACGACAATTCTCGGAAAAATGAACGGATCAAAACGAGCTTTAACACACCTCTTTTTGTGATCCTAAAAGAAAGAACGAGATCGTGAACCAGACTTTCATGACCAAGGCTTATCGCTTTATCAATTGATAGTGCTATAGAAAAATCGAACATTCTAGTTTCAGGCCGAATGGCGACAAATACGTGAAAAAAGTTCTAGAGAAGAATTGAATCTTTCAAATTATCTACAATTTTTTATGAAATCACTTTTTGATACTACTTATATTTTCAGCCGGCAATGCAGATTTACCATTGGTCGGTGATGCTTATCCCTGCCATGGATCGAGCCTCAGTCGGTATATCAGGTACCTATCTTACCGAGGTTGAACCCTGACCCTGGGATTCTTCTTAGAGTCTCTGCATCGGGGAGTCTCTTTACGCGGTCCCACCTAAGCTCCTCCTCTAAGTGAGAGAAGCCACGCCGCGGGGTGTGTTCACCGGGAGTGTTATACAGTACGGACAAGATTTTGGTAGTCATAGGGTTGTTGCGAGTATAAGAAATAGCCTCAAATGCAACCCGTAATGCACCCGAGTTTGGAAAAGGATATTTGCGCAAGAGCCATTTTTTAATTCTCGCATTTCATTGGTCGACCGCCATGATGAATTGACATAGGTGCAGTGATACAGTGGACCAAGTTGCAAACGGAGGTATGCAATAAGAATTTAATTAACTCATTTAGAGCCGATTTCGTATATTTTCACGATAAAAAGTATCTTGTTTTGTTTGCGAGGTTATGGTCGATGGCAGTTTTCACAAAACAAAACAAATAAAGTTTCGCGTGCTCGTTGTCATAGTCTCGAGCTCTTATTTAATGCGAAAAATATACAAAAAGTGCATAATTCGAGCTAGAAAAAACGTCGAAAATTAAAAAAAAATCGGGAGCTGTGAGGTTATACCTGAAAGTTTATTTATATTGATGATAATGAAAATATGAAACCCACAATCATGCTTTTCGACGTTTAAAATCTTTGTCTTTAAAAAATTAACTTGGAATTGCTAGATAAGTATATTTTTTTTGTTATAAGAATCTGCTAATTGGAATTTGCTTCGTGAATAAGATGTCATTTTTCTTTCATAATCATTTGGAAAAAAGCGAGTCGCGACTGCGATCACACCGACAATGCTCGTGCAGGGTGTCTACACTGATAGAAATATGTTGAAAATTCAACCACTTTTCAACCACTTTTGTGGTTGAAATCTCGTTCATCCACGGAGTTGAAATAAAATTCATCCATATATAGTTGAAAATTCAATAAGACGTTTGCGCATACACAATGCGCCATCATACTGCTGGCTAGGCCAGACCCCAACGAGAAAAAGTCCCACGAGGAGTTATTTCGTACGTTTGTGCCGTGAGATCCATGAAATTAATAAAGGACATATAATATTCAGGAAAAGGAGAAAACGAAAGGTACGTTGGATTAATATTATCATAATGGGAAAATTTCATTCAGGCTATTGGTACTAACTGCTATATGCTTTGTTAGGTTATGTTTACAAAAAACGAGTGTTGAAAAGTTTGCTTGGGCGCGCAACTCATTATGGTAATATAATTCCAACGGACCTTTTGTTTTTCTTCTTTAAAGCTGCTTATTTTCCTAAATATTACATGCACTTTGTTAATCTCATGGATCACAGGACACAAACGTACGAAATAACTCACTGAATCCTTATCAGAATTCTTTCGGCACAGTTAGTGAATTTCAAAGTACAGTCTTTTCAGGAATCGTCATGGGTTTTCTTTAAGATTTTTGAAAAATTATAATTGTCTTGAAATTCACTAATTGTGCCGAAAAAAAATTTTTCTCGTTACTGAAATTTCAACAAGGGTAATTGTATAAAACTTCAACCACATGTGGTTGAAAATTCAACCAGATATTTCTAACAGTGTAGCGGAAAAATTATTTCTTTTTATAGAGAATTCCTGATAGCTTTTAACCAAGAGCGGATCCAGAAAATTTGTGGGAGGGGGCATATTTGGGGCCCTGCATAAATTTCGTAAAGTCTTAGATTGGGGGGGGGGGGGCAATTTTCCTATGCTATTTTAAAGGTGGTAAAACTTTTGTTGAAACTTCATCATCTTGGGTTAAAAATTGAATTTCTTAATTGAAAGTATAAAATACTTGAATAAAAATTCATTTTTTTGGTTGAAGATTAATAATTTAATTGGGAAATTAAATTATTTGGTTGGTACCCTATCATACCCTATTCGCAGCCCATTATGTAACTTTAAGAAAGTTGCAATTTTTTTGTCGAAGCTTCCCAGATTCAGGTATTTTGAGACAAAATAGTAAATATCAGGAAATTTCTGCAAAGAGTAAATGTGACAAATGATGAGAGCTGCTAATCCTGATGATTATCAGGATGAATGAAATAACAACTTTTAAAAAGTCAAAGAAATACATTTAAATTAAGTACATTTAGAGGAATTTAGGTGAATTAAAATAATTGAAAATCATTTCAAAGAATTTCAAAGAATTCAAGATACATTAATAAGAATTCTAGCTAAATTCGAAAAACCAATTTCAAATTTCTGAAACCCTACGAAATAACTCACTTCTCTTGAATAATTTCTTTAAGCCGTCTGAAATGTCATGTAATTCCGTGAAATTCTATGAAATCTGATGATATTTCCTGAAATCCTGATAAATTGATTGAAATACCTCGAGATTTTCAAAAACCCTTACAATCATTGAAATCTATAGAAACCTTATAAGATCCCGTAAATTCCTTTAAATTATATAAAAACCATATGGGTCCTGTAAAAAAATCAATAAAAAATTCCTTGGAATCTCTTAGGATTCCCTAAAATACTTCAAATTGGAAGCTCTTGGAATGCCTTAGAAGTTTTAAAAATACCGTAGAATCTTTAAAATCACTTCAAATTATTTAAATCTATTAAAAAGTCTCAGAGTCTTTAAAAATAATCTAAAACATCAAAAGAATTCAAGACGATTCAGAAATACTTATAGACCTGAAATGAACAGTTATTAACTTTTTATTTATAAAATTGACTTGAAGGTGATTTGATAAAAAAGATACTGATATTAACGGCGTAGCAGCTCTCACTATTTGTCTCATTTACTTCTTGCAGAAATTGCCTGATATTTATTATTTTGTCTCAAAATCCCTGAATCTTGGAAGCTTCGAATAAATTGCAACTTTTTTAAAGTTTCATAATGGGCTGCAAATAGGGTATCAACTAAATTATTTAATTTCCTAATTAAATTATTAATCATCGACAAAAAATTTGAATTTTTATTAAAGTAGTTTAAACTTTCAACTAAGGAATTGAATTTTTAACCTAAGAAGACGAAGTTTCAACCAAAGTATTACCCCGTTTAAAATAGCATAGAAAAATCCCCTCCCCCCATCCCTCATCCAAGACTTTATGCAATTTATGCATGGCCCTAAATATGCACCCTTCGAGAAATTTTCTGGATCCGTTCTTGGTTAAAAGCTATCAGGAATTCTCTATAAAAAGAAATCATTTTTCCACTAGACATACTGCACGAGCATTGTCGGTGTGATCGCAGTCGAGACTCACTTTTTTCCAAATGATTCTGAAACAAAAATTACATCTTATTCTCGAAGCAAATTCTAATTAGCAGATTCTTATAACAACAAATATATACTTATCTAGCCATTCCAAGTTGATTTCTTGAAGACAAAGATTTTAAACGTCGAAAAGCATGATTGTGGGTTTCACATTTTCATTATCATCAATATAAATAAACTTTCAGCTATAACCTCATAGCTTCCGATTTTTCTCTAAATTTTCGACTTCTTTTCTAGCTCGAATTATGCACTTTTTGTATATTTTTCGCATTAAATAAGAGCTCGAGATTATGACAACGAGCACGCGAAACTTTATTTGTTTTGTTACTCATTACTGTTATCGAAAATATATGAAAATATACGAAATCGGCTCTAAATGAGTTAATTAAATACTTATTTCATACATCCGCAGCATTTAAGAAATTTAATTACCCTCTCACTGTTTTTTTAAATTTGTTTAACAATAAACAACATCAAATACGAGAATTCAAATTTCATTTGCAACTTGGTCCACCGTATCACTGCACCTGTGTCAATTCATAATGGCGGTCGACCAATGAAATGCGAGAATTAAAAAATGGCTCTTGCGCAAATATCTTTTTCCAAACTCGGGTGCATTACGGGTTGCATTTGGGGCTATTTCTTATACACGCAACAACCCTATGACTACCAAAATCTTATCCTCACTGTATAAGGCGCGCTGTGAGACCCAGCGACAGATACTTTGGTGGTTTTTTCCCGCTTGCGGGCTTTTTTCCTACACATAGTAAACGTCACTTTAACTTCCAGTCATGTCAAATTTCTGTCAAGGTTGTGTAATAATGCCCAAACAGAGCTTCAGTCAGATATGGAGTACGAACTTGAGGTTACATGTTACTTACATTTTTCATGTAGCTTTGCTTTTTGCATATCGCTTTGCATATCGCTTTGCTACATATTTTTATAATATCTAAAATAATATACAATATGTTTTTGTAATTAATTTAAGATTTCACCCGAGTCAGTCAGTAAATCAGGGACCTACTTTACCGATTAAGTACTGGGTCCTCTGTACTTGGAACTCTGAACCTGGTTGAACCAGGGCGGAAAATGTACTTAATCCTACCCAGTGGGCACAAAAACATTAAAGTCCTAAGAACGTTCTAAAGACGTTCCTAGGACGTGCGTGTCAGTCCAATTCATGTCCTAAAGACGTCCCATGTTCCAAAGACCGTCTTTG
>CAKNWT010257403.1:0-25622 GCA_932066315.1 Andricus coriarius
TCGTTGAAAATTAACTTTCATATTGAAAATTCAACTGTTTTCTCGACCACTCGTCTCTTTGAATAGACGATTCATCCTTGGGTTGAAAATTCATATTTTTTGATAGAAAAGTCTTTTTTTGTTGTTGTTGAAAATTCATCTTTTTCGGTTGAAAATTAATTTTTTTCTTGAAAATGCAACTTTTTTGATAAAATGTCATCTTTTTCGCGGAAAATTCAACTATTCTGTTATAGTTTATTCTTTCTGGATAAAAAATTCTTCCTTTTGAATAAAAAATGTATCTATTTAGTTAAAAATGTAACAGTTTTTGGTCGAGGTTTTATCAATTTTGTTTGAAAAGATTAATTAATTTGAAATGAATTTTTTTTGGAAATTCATCTGTTTTGATTGAAAATTATCTTTGTTGTTGAAAATTAAACTATTTCGTTAAGAATTCATCTTTTTTAGTTGAAATATTGACTGTTTTGTTGAGCCTTCGTCTTTTTGAATAGAAAATTTGTCCTTTTGGGTTAAAAACTCATTTTTCTTACATAGAAAAGTCCTTTTTTTGGTTTGAAATTCATCTTTCTTGGTTTGAAATGATCTTTCTTGCTGAAAATTGAACTATTTGGTTGAAAATACGCCTCTTTTGGCTGAAAATAAACTTTTTTGTTGAAACTTATCTTTTTCGGCTAAAAAGTCCACTAACTACTAATAAACCATTTGACTTTTTAGATTTAAAACTAAAATCTTTTGTTGAAAATTCTTCTCATGTGGTTCAGAATTCATATTTTTATTTAAAAATGTAACTACTTTGTTGAAAATTAATCTTTTTTGGTTCAGAATTCAACTGTTTTTGATTTAAAATAAAAATATTTTTTGTTTAGAATGTGAACTATTATATTTCTTATTTAAAACTAAGTATTTGCTGAAAATTCCTCTTTTCCGGTTTAAAAGTAAAGGGTTTTCTAAAAAATTAAACTTTTTAGCATTTAAAGTCAACTGTTATGTTGAAAACCCATCACTTGTAGTAAAAAATTCATCTTTGTTGATTGCATTTAACTATTTCTTATTTAAAATTAAAATCCTCCTTGGTTAAATTATCACGAATTCATTTAATCCTTTTTGGTTGAAAATTAATCTTTTTTGGTAAAAATTCGTGTTTCTTTAGTTCAAAAGTAATCGTTTTAACTGACAATTTAACTATTCCATTTTTGGCCGAACATTGATCTTTTTAGTTAAAAATGCATGCAATCTTCTTAAATGAACATATACTTATTTAAAAGTGGAACTACTTTGTTAAAAATTCATTTTTTTTTTGCTTGTAGATTGATAATTTCAGTTGAAAACTTATCTCTTTGGTTGACAAATTAAATTTCATATTTTCATACGTCCTATGAAAAATTTCTCCAAAACAAAGACAAAATATGGCATTTGTCCTGAACTCACTGAAATTTGAAAATCTGAAATTCACTTTTGAAATAAATATGTATTGAGAAGGATCCATTTATATTTCATAAACTAAATAAACGCTTATTCTAACGGCTTTCGTGAATATTATATTCAAACGAATGTTTTTGCACTGAAAATAATGCATAATTAAAACAAATATGCCAAAATGTAAATTAAACAAATTCTTATTTCAGCGAGATGCAAATTTATTTAGAAAAAAAAATTTCATATTTTCTAAAAATATTAATTCGAATTAATTAATTTCAGATTTTTTATTCAAGCGACGATTTCCTGTAATGAAATAGATCAATATTTACATTTTTCAAATGCGTATAATTACTGAATAGCAATAATCGTGTCAGCAATTAGCATCTGATGAATATTTTTTTTATTTTGATGAATAATTATTTATCTGACAAAAATATTTCTTTCACTCAAAAAAACCTAAATTACTTGATCCGCACATAGATGAGTTACTTAATTTCAATACGCATTTATCACGTCAAAGAATCGATTTACACTGGAACTTGGATTGAATACCGGTTTAGGGCATGGCTGACTTTAGCCTTGAAACTAAATCCAGACCGTCAGAACGTAAACAGTCAGGGTCGGTAATTAACGCGCTGAGAGTTCGGCCCTCGAGGCGCTTGTCACGCTTGACTGAGCAGCATCTCCCACGCTCCCAGCATCCTCAAAGCGTCGTGGAATCAATTCTCGGGACGCAGTAAACTCGGAATGATTAAATACAAGTTCCAGTGTAATTGAAATGATGAAATATTTCTGCAAGTGTTTGACTAAATAATTTTCACACTTATTGCAAAGAAATTTTTCTTTGTATTAAATTAAATATCTCCAAAGAATTGATTTCTTGGTGTCAAGGCATGACTTTTTTGCCTGTTAACAATGTTTATTCAACTAAAGTATATTAAATCGTTAGTACAGAGAAAATAAACAAAAGAAAGTAGAAACACATTTCCTTGGATCCAGTAATTTTTGTTTTCAGTGTAGTGATTATTATCAATTCCAAAAATACGAATTCTAGATAAGGCTGAGAAGCTCTGATCAGTAAATTAGCATGCTTTAATAAGAGTCTGTCTGATGACATTACCTTTAAAGGAGCCGACAGACATAAAGAACTTTGTCAGTCCCATTGAGTCTATCCCTGTTGGCATTAGCCTAATCAGCACGCGTGTATGTTCATAATGAAGAGCGGACTCTGAGGTCAGAGTTCATCCCTATAAAGCGAAAAGCATGAGCGAATAGTTAGCCGAATATTCAGTGACGCAAGGCCACTTGAACGGACTACGTGACAACTTTCTTTAAGCTACATAAATCGAGCTATATGTACTTTACATTTGCGTTCCGAGTAATCAAACTCTGCTCTCATTTGTGGTATCTTACGTCTTACGATGACTCAAATAATACTTTTTATTTCTTGAAAGTGAGTGAATAAGAGAGAATTCTTGCTAAAATATCATTACACATAGAAAAACCCCGCACTCACCAAACCCGTGCACTCACCAAAACCGTGCACTCAATAAAACCCTGCACTCACAAAAACCTCGCACTCAGAAAAATGTTTGTTTGAATCAAATAAATTCTTTCTTTGAGGTAGTCAAACAAATATTTTATTTATTTAAACAAATATTTGTTTTATTCAAATCAAATGTATCTGATTCAAACACAAGATTTTTTAACACAAACAAATTTTATTTAAATCAAGCAAACTTTCTTTTGTCCTAATTTCAGATAGTTTCGTTGCAGCGTTTGAATTGAGCAAGGAACGTCCCTTTTTCTCGTTTTTTTTTCGCCTAAATATGAACTGAATTAATAGAACCCATTAAGAAAATCCAAATATTTAAATAATAAATCCAAATCCAAAAATTCAACTGCTTGGTTGAGAGTTAAACTACTTTATTAAAAATGCATTTTGGTTTGGTTAAAGAATCAATTATTTGGTTGAAAGTTAATTTTTTTGTTCAAAATTCATACTTTTGGTTGAAAAATTAAATATTTTGTTACAAATGAAACTATTTTAAACAAAATTTAACTATTCAGAAGAAAATTTAACTGCTTTGCAGAAAATTAACTTTTTTGTTGCGAAATTATATTTTTGGGTTGAAAATTCGCCGGTTTTGTATATAATTCGATCAACAGGTTTGTTGGGAATTGATGTATTTCGTTGAAAATTCGTCTTTTTGGTAGTACACCAATCTTCCTGATGAAAAAATCCATCTTTTCGTTTGAGAATTTACCTTTTTTGTTAAAAATTCATCTTTTTGGTTGAGAATTCAACTATTTTGTTAAAAATTAGTTTTTTCCGTTTAATTCAACTAGTTGGAAATTCGTCTGCTGGTAGAAAATTTCTTTTTTCTGGTAGAAAAGTGATATTTCTTAGTTGAAAATGAACTTTTTTGTTGAAAATTCAACTATTTTGTTAAAAATTAGTTTTTGCTTTCATTTATTTCAACTGGTTCAAAATTTGTCTTTCTGTAGGAATTTCTTTTTTTTTTGTGGTAGAAAAGTGATCTTTGTTGGTTGAAAATTAATCTTTTTGGTTAAAAATTCAACTGTTTTATTAAAAATTCGATTTTTTATCGTTTAATTCAACTATTTGAAAATTCCTCCTCTTGGTTCAAAAATAAAACTTTGGCAGGAAATTTTAAAAACATAAAATTAAAAAAGTCAAATTTAAGTTAAAAATTAATCTCTTGGGTAGAAAATCGTGAAATTTTAAAATCTTGAAGTGTTTCGTATTGAATCCAATATGGTATTTATACATTAATTTTATTGACTAAATTGTATTCCTTTATTATGCTCCGATTTTTGTTCGAAATAACCCTCTTTTTCCTGTTTTGAGAGAATTTTGGGTTCGTGGTTTCTCTGTATTTAAAATAATAATTTCCTAATTCATTCACATTGTCATGATTGATCAGATGCAGTATCGGGAAAGTTCGCAAAAAATGAATTTCCGAAAAATAAATTTCCAAAAGATTTCCTAAATTGTCGAAAAAGAATCTGAAACATTGTAGGGCATTTTTTTTAATTTTGCCAGATTTAAACAAAAATTCGGATTTAAGTAAAAAAAAATGTAAATTTTTTAAGATACCGAAAAAAATGTGTAAGCTTTTTAAGAAGTGTGAAAGGGTTCAAGAAAATAAAAAACTTTTCTTAACATTCTTAAGATTTTGAAACATTACAAAAGATTTCCGAAATTGTCGAAAACTTTGAAAGATTTTCAAAAATTTATCAAATCTTTTGAAATTCTTTCCAATCACCAAAAAGTCCTAAACATCTTTTAAACTGGCTTAAAGAGTGCCTGAAAATGGGTGAAATCCTGTCAAAAAATGTCTTGGAAATTTTCTAAATACTTTTTTGAAATACCTGAAAACTTTAAAAATCTTTTTGAATTTTCTTGAGAAACGCAGGAAAATTATGTTTATATTATATTAGATTCGTTTCTTTTTTAAGTTATTTAATCTTTTTTGGTTAAGAATACAACTGGTTTAAAAATTAATCTTTTTTGGGTGTGGATTCAACTATTTTATTGAAAATTCGTGTTATCTTTTTGAATGAATTCAACTGTTTTTGATTCAAAATAAAAATCTGTTTGAATTGAAATATGAACTATTACGTTTTTCGTTGAAAATTTATCTTTTCTGTTCAAAAATTGAACTATTTGGTTGTACATTAACTTTTTTGTTGAAATTTTTATTTGATATATTTGAAATTCATTTTTTTTGTTAATTTTCTCAAGAATCTTAGGAAAATTATATTTATATAACCTTAAAAAGAAATAATGAAATGAACTTGAAAAAAAATGATATTTTTCATTTTTATTTTTAATTCAAAATTATCACCCGCGCAATTGGTGATGCTAGAGTCGGGCCAAAAGTCGAGACCTCTCACTTCTTTTGATTGCACCTCTTTACAAAAAAATCCCTAAATTATTTAATAAAAATAATCTGAAAGCTTGAAGTCTTCCGAATTTAAAGATTTGATAATTTTCATCCTAAACCATTTTTATCAATGGTTAGAGGGCAAAACATACCAAAAACAAGGTTTTCTGGCCTCCTTTTTTAAGTTCGACCATAGGAAAAATCTGAAAGAATTCCCAGATGTTCTTTCAACATTCCTTAATGCAGTACATTCTTCAAAATTCCGATATATTCAATACTTTACTTTTTATGGGGATTTATTTCAGATACTTTATCTTGAGAACAAATGAAAATAGGAAACCGTTTAATGGCTCAACATGAGCGTTTCTGTGATGCGAGTGCAGTTCAATAATTAAATTTATGAAAAAATAATTCTTACGCAAGAAATACCATTTTGAATATTTGTGACTTTAATCACTTGCCAAGCCTGATTAAGTTCGGAAATATTAAAAATGATACTTCTTGCGTAAGAGGGAGTTTATCATAAATTTAATTTATTAAACTGCACTCGCATCACAAAACTGCGCATATGGAGACATCAAACGGCTTCCTATCTTCATTTGTTATTTTGCCTACTAACTATTGACAAAAAAATGTTAGGATAAAAGTTATCATATCCCTCAATTCGGATCGCTACAAATCTTCAGATTATTATTATTAAACAATTCAGAGATGTTCAGAGATTCAGAGATTATTAAACAATTCAGACTGTTGGCCCCGACTTTAGTACAAGTACAATGGTTGACCTGGTTTCTCTCAGTTGTTAGAAACCTGAGCGTTAATGAAATATTGAGGAAAAAATGTAAATCTTTGAAAAAATAAATCTCCTTCAGTGCACTCTCTCTGTGATAAACGAAGTCAGCATCAAAGAAAAGACTTTTTCGTCTCTTTTAATTACTCGACGCTTTAGTCTTCAGCATAGAAAGCAGCACTCTGCAAGCTGGACCGTCTCGTAAACTGCATTTTAATATGAAATTATTAATTACTTTAGCAGAGTAGTCCTCACTCCTCACCCCTCTTCTTTGTTCGTCCTACTTCCTACACCTACTACTACATCCGCAACTTTGGAAACTCTGCTTCTTCGACGAAACGCCCAGTTTTTTCCAAAGATCCCTTCCGGGTTCCTGGGAAGAGGGGCGTATCTTTAGTTTCCGATGATAATTATTCTAAGTCCGGTCAATGGTCGAAATCATGTGCGTTTCCCAAGCGATACCAAGGACGAACACATGTGGCGAAACAATATAAATTTGGTTCAAAGTTTTAGGTGGGTTTCATTTTACTGGAACGAGAACAAAGTTCCGAAACTGTTTTTTTTTTTACAATTTAAAAAAAAAACGTTCTAATATTTATCCTACTTTATTCATAGATCGGGTATTTTTAATGTTTACGGAATAATTTCTAAAAAGTGTTTGAATTTTTAAACTCGCAATTTTGCATATACGACATTTCATAAAAGGTGGACATTATAAATAAACTAGCCAAAAAAATAATAATCATAAATTCAATTAAATACTAAAATAGTTAGATCGACTTTCACATAATTTATATTTTAGTAAAGTTTAGATTTTTATCGATTTTCACTAATCTGTAATTTTCATTTCAATATAAGATTTTGTCCCAGCAGGAGTTAGAAGCAAAGAAAAAAATTATTAAGTTAATGTGGGATTTTATATCGGAATAATATGTTCTTAAGAGACATTCTGAAATTCTAAGTTTTTTTCTTTAGAATGTTTATAGTTTAAAATCATAAAATGTTGAGCATCTTCTTGAAATAGGTCTATTTTGAAAATTTTTAAATGAAGATCCTTTAATTTTTAATGTGTACAATTTACAATTATGTAGTTTTAAGTGTTTTTTTAGTAGTTCAATTTGAATAATTTATAATTGAAAACTCTTCAATTTTGAAGATGTATGAATAACAATGCTTACATTTTTATGATTTTGAAGATTTCACAACTTTGTTGATAAATCAACTGTTTTATTGAAAATTCGACTTTTTTTCTTGAAAATTCAACATTTTGACTAAAAAATGTTATTTTATTAAAAATTTAACTATTTTGTAAAACATTCGTCATTTTTGTTTGAAAATTAATTTCTTTTTGTAGAAATTTAAACTTTTTTGGTCAGCAATGCAACTGTCTGATTAGAAATTAATCTGTTTTGATTGAAAATGAACTTCATTGTTAAAAATTCCACTGTCAAGAGAATATGTATTCTCATTTTTGCTTGGAACTTAATTTTTTCAAATGAAAATTTAACAACTTCATTTTTGGTTGAAAATGTATCATTTTTCGTAGAAAATGCATGTATTTTGTTAAAATTTAGTCTTTTTTGGTCGAAAATTAATCCTTTTTGTTAAAAATATAACTATCTTCTTGAAAATGTATGTATTTGGTTGAAAATTCGTCTTTTTTGGTAAAACGTCAACTTTTTTCGTTAACTATCCAACCGTTCATTTGTTGAAACTTCATTTTTATTGGCTAAATTCAACTATTTTTAATTTTAAATTGAAATAGTTTTTTGCTGAAATATCAAATATTACATATTTTGTTGAAATTTCATCTTTTTAGGTTAAAACTTAATTTTCTTAACTACAAATTCAACAACTTGGTTGAAAATTCAACTGTTTGGTTGAAAATGAACTGTTTTGTTAAAAATTTATATTTTCCGGTTGAAAATTCAACTGTTTTGCGGAGAATTCATTTCTTAATTGAAAATAATTTGTTTTAAATGAAAATTGTATTATTCCATTTTTGGTGAAGTATTTTTCTTTTCAAGTTTAAAAATTCAACTATTTGGTTGACAATATTTGTAATTTGTCGAAAATTCGTCTTTTTTGGTAGAAAATCAATCTTCTCAATTGAAAATTCAACTGTTTTGTTAAAAATTCGTCTTTTATGTTTCAAATCATCTGTTTTTAAATTAAAATGAGAAACTTTTTTTGCCCCTGAGTGAGCGGAAACACATAGGGGCTTCAATGTGGACAAAGTGAATGAATGAATTTTGAAGATTATTATATATAATTAAATTACAAAACAGAAATTTTGTAATGCTCTGGGGCTTATTCGAAAGCTGATATTATACAATGTTTGCCTAAAATATATTTAAAATAGAGAATTCGATTTACTTCTTGAATGGAAATAGTTCAATGCAATTCATTCTCTATGATTTTTTTAAGCATTAATTTATTTTAATAAATTTATTTAATAAGTAAAAATACACATAATTCATTGTAGTGAAAATGATTTAATTAACATTTCATTATTATACAGCTCATTGAGTCGCCTTGTCGAAAACATTCAATCATGATACGTTCGTTAGTGGTTCTACAAGCTGCCTTACGAGGGGTGTATGTATTTGCAGGTGTCGTGATTACATCAGCTCGTTTGGATTACTACTATAGCAATTTAGCATCTCCATTAAACGGAAGCAGTGAATAAATACAGAAGCTTATTTAGGTTCACATAATTAATTGAAATATTCAAAAATAGGTAGACGTTTACAATTTTTTATAAACAGAAAAAAAAGAAATTACAATTTGGAATAAAATAAAAATAAAAAGAAGGTGGGTCGATAATGATTAAGGCTCTGAATCAGACAGTAATTTTGTTGGAAATAAAACCTAAAAAATATTTGAATATGTTTGCATGCAAGTTATTGTTTTACGGAGTAACCATTTAAATTTAACGATCGTTCGTTAAATAAGAAGTTTTTTTTTGTGTAGAATTAAATTAAACTATCTAAACTATTTAATTAAACTATCAATATTGCCCTCGTGGAAAACATTTTTACAAGAAAGTACAGAATTTCCAGAATTGTAATTTTTTGTTCAAACAAATACTTTGTTGTAAAAAATATATACATAATTTAACAAAAAAATAAGAATAGATACAAATAGTTCATTTTTTCTTGTATTTTCTTGTAGAAAAGTCAGCAAATTAACAATAAAATATACGTTTCCACAGTTCAAAAATTTGTATAACTTTTTATTCATATTTTTTTTACTTCGTTGTAAAATCTACAAGGCATTACAGAAAAGTACAGGATTTAAAAAGTTTTTAATTTGAGTGTTTGGTGTCACAAAAACACTTTTAATTTTACGTAAATTATTCTAGAAAATGACAAATCTTTACAAAAATATACAAGGTTTCACAAAGTTGAAATATTGGGAAACTGTACTCAAAATTATGTTCTAAATACTGTTAATTCATTGTAGAAATGTACAAATATAAACAAAAAAATATACATTTTTACAAGCAACATTTTTTTCAAATTAAAATTTTACCTAGACATCCACATCTACTAAATGTAATTTTAAATCTGAGATGTTATATATTTTTCAAAATAATTTTATATGAAGTAATTCAAACATGGAAATGTATTTTAATGAAGAAAAAAGTTTTGGTTTTTAAATTGTATACAAGTTTCTTTTGCAAGATATTAACATTCAGTGACACAGTCATCACTGTTGCATTAATAATAAAAGCGATGGAATTTATTAACAATATTGTATCAACTGTTAGAAGCGCATACCTAACTTCAGTTTCGTATCGGATCCAAAGTGGCCATTTTTAAAATAATATCAAACTTATTGAAAATCCAAAATTTAGAAACTTTTTAACGATCATAAAAGGTTTTAAGAAAATAAAAAAAACGATGAATGAATGTTGAACGAATATTTGAAAATATTTAAAAAAAAAACTAATTTTGATTCATAAATAACAATTGAACAATGATTAATTTCGAAAAAATTCGAGGAAGTTTAAGGTATATTTAGAATTTTTGAAAACATTTCAGAATCATTTAAAACTTGAAAAGATTTCAAAACATTTAAAACAAAATGTAGATTTTTTAAGATTTCGAACAAAAAATTTAGAAGTCTCGTAAGAATTTTGAAGGGTTTCAAAAGAATACAATTTTTGTATAAAAATCCCTAAAAAAACTAAAAATGATTTCTTGCAAAATTAATTTCAAAAGAATATTTAAAAGGATTTCGAAAATTTTCAATGAAGAATGTGAAAGATTTTAAGACAATTTTTTTAATTTTGCAGGATTGTCGAAAAATGGTAGGAAAAATCAAGTTCCAAGGTAGTAGCAAAATTGTCATTAGATTCCTGGAAAATTGTCAAATTATTTCTTTTTAAACAGATTTTTAAGAGAATATTTAAAAAGATTTAACAATAAATTTTGATGTACAAATTAATTTCTCTAGCTTAAAATTGATTAAAATTATATAATTTTGGAAACTTGTAAATTTTTTTATTCATTCTTCAATTTATAGCATTGAAAATGATAATGTGGATTTATATCTTTTTAATATTTTGAACTTTACAATATATAAAAGTTATAAGCTTCAATTTTATACGCGTAAGTTATTGAGCGTTTGCATTAAAAAGTCTTAAGCTTTAATTTTAAAAGTTTATAATTCAAAAGTATTCCAATTTGAGTGTTTGAATTCGTAGTTATGTTTTTATAACTTTAAATGCAAAAATTTTGATCTTCAAGAATTCGAATCTTTTAATTCCAATGACCGTGATCAATTCTTTCTCAATTGTTCAATTTGTATTTGCAGTAAAAATTTGTTCTTTTTTAACATAGGATGACAAATATTGAGAACATTGCAATGGCATAATTTTAAATGACATATAGGGTGTCCAATAGCGTGGGCCGAAAAAAATTAATTTCTAGCAATCGATTTCTGATAGCAAAAAATGGTTAGTTTTTTATGATCTGAATATACTGTAAATTTTTTTTTGAAATCGAGTAATATCTTTTACCTCCTTAAGCGTGTTGAAAACGGAAAGAATTTAATTTAGGCGTAAAATAAATAAATAAATGAATTCTTACAGCCACAATTTTTTTTTATATATATGTAAAACTATATGCCTGAAGAATTTATGTAGGTACCTTCTTGATATTAAAAAATGTGGAAAATAAAAAATAGTTCAAAAACTTTCTTTAATTTCAATTTTATTTTTATTGAATACCACGCAGAAAATTACTTAAAAAATAAATCATAAAAGGTAAATAATTAGTTTAATAATCATTAACCATTACAATTTTCGAGTAAAGTCCGCCTTTTCGGAAATGAGGCATCTCAGCTCTTGATTGAAGTATGGTCCTTGTGTAATCGTCTCTTTTCAGCAATACAATACAAATTTTTTGAGGTAATTTTACTCGCGAAATTCAAAATCGATCAAATTCGAATTAAAAAAAAAATGTTTGATTCATTTTTCATTTTTCATATATTTTTAATATCAAATAGATATTTTCATAAACTTACCTTTTTCAAAAAAAAGGTAAGAATTCATTTTGTTATAAATATGACCGAAACCGTGCTTCAATCGAAACTCCAGTGTATCTGAAGAAAAAAGCTTTAAACTTAAGGATTTGTTGTTTTTAATTCCTTTAAAGTTTAAACATAAAAGCTTTTTTTCTAATAGCTATAATATTATGGTTAAAAATTCTTGTAGGAAGTTAAAAGTACAATAAAATACAGTAATATTCAAAAAAGTACAAAGTACATAATTCGTCCGAATAATAGAACAAAGTTGTACTTTCCTCTAATTTTGGTTGTAATTTATTGCATTTATTTGTAGATATCTGTAAAAATAATTTTAGTTGTTTCTACTTTTTTGCATAATACGTCCCACCAGGGTGTTTATTGTGAATTGTACTTGTATCAAATAATTTTTTTTAATTAAAAAAATTACTTGCAAACATGTTTGAGTTTCTAATTTGACTAACAAAAACTAATTTACGATTCTGGGATCTGGGCTGAGAGAGGTCGGTAAATATCAGCAACAGAAATCTGTCTAATAGAAGAATTTCTTTATTGATAATCAATCTACTAGGATCATGAAAAACACGTTTGTCGACATTCTAATCGAAGTAATTGATTCTCGTCTCATCGTTCGTTGTCCCACAAATACCATATATTTGTTCGCCCATAGAAACTCCGGCTCCATTATTTATAGGCAGAAGACATCGCGTTATTTATACGGGGTGGGATTTATAGACTATTCGCTTATAATGCGATCACGGTCTGCATTTCTATTCTATTCGCAGAGTCAGTTACAATCTCCAGGCAGAATCAATTAATATATTGCTTTTGCTTCGTTTAGTTTCTTTTACCCCTTGTGTGCACACCCGCACTGATAAAAATGGTTTAGCTGTCCCAGCTAGACGTTTAGCTGGATTTCGTCTCCTAAGAAAATATAGCTGTATTACCTAAATTTCTAGATGTATTATCTAAATTTCTAGCTGTTTTAGCTACTTATTCACAGAAAAAACTGAGGGTTCAGTAAAGTTGCGGCTCAAGTAAAAGTTGGTATCATTTAGAATTGAGACTCCAATAGAACTCTTTTTGAGGGTTCCTTTTTAGTTCGTTGATATCCGATATATGGCTATTCATATTTTCAACTGTGCTTGTGCCGAAAAGCGCGGGCATATTTGAAATCAATAAAGACAATTAATAATCATACAGATAAATATTAACAAACATCTTTTATTCTTTTGAAAAACAAATTAAATTGAATGACAGAAGTACCTAACTTCCTAAAGAAATGTAATATTAACGTAATATTGCAAGTGTATATTATATAATTTTAAATAGTAGCGCGCTTTTTTGGTACATCCTCAGTCGAAAGTCAAGATGGAACACAAAAAAAACTAGGGTTTCTATTAGAACCAATTTTTGGTTCAAAAGGGGCTGTGGCAAGAAGGAATCTCTCTTGCTGAAAAGGAACCCAAAATGATAAATGGTTTCTAAATGAACCCAAAGTATGAATTGAAACGGTTCCAATGGAATAATGTTGCACTGGGAACAATTTAATGAAGAAACTAAAATTATAGATATTAGTCATTCTCAGGCCTCACAGACTCGTCCCTATATCCCCTATTGTACCCTATATTCAATTAAGGTCCCTAAAATACCCTATTTTCAAGATTTGGTCCCCATGGTACCCTATGTCACTTTTCTTTCAATAAATTAACTCTTTGATTCGATTCAGGACATATTGCGGAAGTGTCTTGAATTCTTTTCAAAAATGTCAGGGTATTTTAAAAAATTCCTATAAATTTTTAACAGATCTCAACAATTTGAAAGGATTTTTAAGATTTTACGTTATTTTTAAATCCTCTAAAGCATTTTTAAGAGCTTTAATTTGAAATATTTTAAGGAATTTAAAAATATTACAAGGAATTACTAATTAAGTTCATTAATTTGTAGGGATTTCAAAGATTTAATAAAGCTTTCACTTTTAAAAAGATTTCACGGGATTGTATAATATTTTAGTGGATTTTAAAGAATGTATTCACGAGAAGTGAGATTTTTCTTATGATTTCAAAGGCTTTTAAATATTTTAGGGAATCTTAAAAGATTCTAAGAAATTTGTTATTGATTTCAATAATTTGAAAAGGATTTCAAAGCGATTGCAATATTTAAGAATAAAGAATTCTCTAGAATTTCGGAAGATATGGAACGATTCTACAGGATCTTTAAGGTTTTAAGATATTTTAAAAGATTTCACAGGATTTTATCAGATTTCCAATTATTTCAAGGATTTTAAAGCTCTCAATGTACTTAAATACATTTTTCAGTATTTCAGGAAAACTCATCATAGAATTTCACGTGATTTTATAATATTTTAGTGGATTTCAAAGAATTTTTTTACGAGAAGTGAGGCATTTTGTAGGTTTTTAAAGTTTTGAAGAGATCTGAAATGATTTTTTGGAATTTGCCCTTAATCCTTATTAATTTATACTGAATTCTTTTAATTCTTTGAAATTCTTTAAATTTTTCTAACTTTACTCAATTCTACTTAATTCAATAGATTAAAATTTTGTTAATAGTTTTTCTTTAATTGATCCTGAGAATCAATCGATAAAATAATCAAAGGATTTGAATTATTTTTAAGTATTTTCTCAAATACCTTTGTACTTTGTATTGTAAAAGATCCCCAGGCGTTTTCAAGGGTTTTGAAAAGTTTCAAGGGATTGCAAAAGATATCGAAGGATTTGAAATATTTTAGGAAGTTCCTGAATTCTTTTAAATTCTTTTGAATTCTTCTAAATTCACTCAATTTTACTCAATTCAATGGATTCTTAAAAAGTTTTTGTTTCATCCATCTTGAAGTCTTTAAAACTCACCTTAAATTCGTAGGCATTTCGTCAATTTCTTTTGAATGTCCTTTTCATTGTTTACAACTCACTTAATTGCTTTTTAAATTTAGCTTGATTTTTTATGAATTTCTTTCAATTCTTATTGCCCTTAAATTCCTCTAAATTCACTCAAATTTTACTGAAATCAATGGAATTTTTTCGATTTTTCGAATTATTTCCAATTGATTTAAATTCTTTTAAATTGGTTTGCAGGCTTTAGTCACTTTTTTGGTTATAGATTAGTAGATTTTTTAAGATTTAAAGAGATTTGAATTTATTTTTTGGAATTTAACCTGAATTCTGATTAATTTACAGTTTTTAAATTCTCTTGAAATTTTTTAATACATTTGAATTCTACTAAGTTAACTCAATTCAACTTAATTCAATGGATTTTCTTTGCATTTTTTAAAGTTTTTATTTCATTGATCCTGAAGTATTTTAATCTCACCTAGAATTCTTAGCCATTTCATCATATTTTTTAGAATTCCCTTGAATTTTTCTAAGCTTTTTTCAAAGTTACTGAATTCAATTAAGTTTTTTCATATTTTTAAATTGTTTTCCAATTAATTTGAATTCTTTTGAATTGAACTTGAATTGCTTTAAAATCTTATGAATTTATCCCGAATTTGTTACCCTTTGAACGTGAAAAAATTACCTATGAGCGTGATAAAAAGTACCCTTTGGTCCCTATATTTTATCAGATAGGGACTGTGAGGCCTGCATTCTTGAAAGGAGGATAGTGCAAATGAAATACGACAGTTTTTAAGGTTATGTTGACAATCCGACGTTTTCAACTGAGCATGTACCAAAAAATCGCGGTACTATTTAAAATTATATAATATACAGTTGCAATATAACGTTAATATTACATTTTTTTAGGGAGTTAGGTACTTCTGTCATTCAATTTAATTTGTTTTTAAAAATAATAAAAAATGCTTGTTAATATTTATCTGTATGATTATTAATAGTCTTTATTGACTTCAAATAGGCCCGCGATTTTCGGCACAAGCACAGTTGAAAATATGAATAGCCATCTATTGGATATCAACGAACTAAAAAGGAACCCTCAAAAAGAGTTCTATTGGAGTCTCAGTTCTAACTGATACCAACTTTTACTTGAGCCGCAACTTTACTGAACCCTCAGTTTTTTCTGTGAATAAGTAGCTAAAACAGCTAGATATTTAGGTAACACAGCTAGAAATTTAGGAAACACAGCTATATTTTGTTAGAAGACGACATCGAGCTAAACGTCTAGCTGGGACAGCTAAACCATTTTTTTTCAGTGCGGGTACCCGGGTACCCACCATTAAAAAAATTCATCTCTGAGTGGATTATTAATTTATCATCAAGTTATTTGATTCATGCACGTGAAATTTTTTGCGTGATATTAGAATTATTAATTATTCACTTAATTAATAATTAATAATTAATCATTGCGCGAGGTCCGTAAGGGACAGCAGGTGAATTGTTTTGGGGTGTTATGTGTTTTAAAATGTTTTGTACCTTTGGCACTCATTTTTTATATTTATTTATCGGAAGAAACGACAAGAAAACGCAAAACGGTTGAAATTGTATAATTGTGTAACAACGTGCATGAACTTGGGTTTGCACACAAGAGTTAAATTTGAAATCCAAATATTGGCTAAGGGTCCGTCCATAAACTACGTTTCCAATATGAGAGGAGGGGGGGGGGGGGGCGCGCCAAAAACAAGGGCTAGTAAGGGCGTGAGGAGGGATGAAGGGGTGGGATCATAATAAGTTTAAAAATCACATTCATATTTCAGACTTCACACTCTTTACGCACTTTTTAAAATAATTCTACTCTAGTTTACTTTAGTTTTACACTGAGGTGTTTAAAAAAATAAAATGCATGGCTTATTCTATTTAACTATTTTATTGGAAAATTGTATAATTTTTGGTTGACATTTAATTTTTTTAAGAGAAAATTTATATATTCCATTTTTGGTTGAAAATTCATCTTTTTTGAATAAAAATCATTACTTTGAGTAAAAAATCAAGTACTTGGTATAATACTGAACTTTTTTCTTGTACATTTTTTTTAAGATTCACCATTTTAGTCGAAAATTTATTTCTTGCGTTGAAAATTCGTTGTTTTTTTATTGAGAATTTATTTTTTAACTGAAAATTTTACTATTCCATTTTTGGTTGAAAATTGATATCTTTAATTGAATGTTGATCTTTTATAGTTGAAAATTCACCTGTTTGGTTAAAAATTGATATATTTTGGTAAAAACATCATATTTTTGGTTGAAAATTCATCTTCTTTGGTTAAAAAAGCAACTGTTTGGTTGAAAATTAATCTGGTTTGTTTGAATTCTACTGTCTTTCGTTTCAAATTGAAATTTTTTTTGGTTGAAGATACATTATTTTAGTTGAAAATGCAACTGCTTGGTTGTAAATCAATTTTTTACTAAAAATTCATATTTTTGATAGAAACTTCAACTATTTTTGTAGTGAATAAAATTATTTGGTTAACAATGAAACTATTCACACGAAAATTTAACTGTTTGATAGAAAATTAAGTTTCTTGTGAAAAAAATCATATATATTCGGGTTGCAAATTCAACTGTTTTGTAGATAATTCGTCTTTTTGGCTTTCAAATGCACAATTTTGTTGAAAATTCATGTATTTTGTTGAAAATTCGTCTTTTTTAGTAGGACATTGATCTTCTTGGTGGAAGATTCATCTTTTTAGTCGAAAATTTACCTATTTGGTTAAAAATTCTTCTTTTTTGGATGAAAATTCAACTATTTTCGTACAAAATAAAATGATTTGGTTAAAAAATAATGTATCTATACGAAGATTTTACTATTTGATAGAAAATTTACTTTTTGGTGAAAAAATCATATATTTGGGTAACATATTCAACCATTTTGTAGACAATTTATCTTTTTGGATTCTAAATAAACAGTTTTATTGAAAATTCGTCTTTTTTGGCTGCAAATTCAACTACTTAGTTGAAAGTTGAACTACTTTGTTAAATTTTTTTTTAGATTCACTTCTTTGGTTAAAAATTCAAACTTCATAAGTTGAAAATTTAACTAATTGTTAAAAAATTTGTATTTTCTTAAAAACGCGTATTTTTGGGTAGAAAATTAATTTTGTTTCTTGAAAGTTTATCGTTTTGATTGAGGATTCAACCATTTTATTAAGAATTCGTTTTTTGTTGCAAATTCGTCTCTTTGGGTAGAAAATCTTCTTCGTTTAAAGTTTAAATGAATTTATTCCTCTTTTTTTTAATTACCCAATTTCCCCTGTTTTCAGAGGATTTTGGACTGAGAAGTCTGATATTTTAAAATATTTTTAAGTATAGGCACTTGTAGGGGGGGGGGGGGCGGCGACAATAGGGGCAAAAATAGCTCAACATTGGTAACGTAGTTTATGGACGGCCGCTAAGAATAAATATATTCTGGAAACGAAGATATAAAATCTAATATCCAGAATTCTCATTTCTCTTCAGAAAGTTATTAAGATAAGACTGTCTTCTTGAAAATTGTCTTCCGACGTTTTAATGCAAGATCTTCTCTCTGCGATTTCTTGTCAGCTCTGCCTCGTGCCTTTGCCCTTTGGTTATCGTAATCCAATTTTTATTATGATTTTAGCATTACAAATTCCTATCTGTTTCCACACGAATAGTCCGCTATGCGACAACCGAAGAGATTTGGCGCCATATTCACAGCATAAATATTATGGCTGGGATATGAAGCCGTGGAATATACAATGATGTAAAGTTGGAAGAAGTAGTAGGGTGCCGCAGAAGCTGAAAAGAATGCTTTTAAAGCCAAGCATGACCATGATGTAGTGCCAGAAACAATTTTTAGTTTCGCATAACGCAATTTTGAGTCCCATTATTTTTCAGAAAGAAGTATAGCAATTCAGAAGTTTCAAAACAAAAGGACAAATTTTTTAGAAGACAGTAGAATTTTCATCGGAAAAGTTCATTTTTAAACAAGAAAGATGACTTTTCTACCATGAATGATGAATTTTTAACAAAAGGATAAGTTTTAATCAAGAAAGATGAATTTTTAACAAGATAGTTGAATTCTCAACTAAAAAGTTGACCTATCAACAAACAATAATAATTTTCTACCCAAGAAGACGATTTTTTAAGGGGCTAGTCTAGTTTCTCAGGCGGAAAATGGAGATGATTTTTCGGGACTCATAAAAAAAAAACCATGCGGTGAAATATTTTACAATTTTGTGGATATATTCAGATCCTATTGACAAGTTAATACACGAAATTTCATGAAAAAATATTAACTGTAGGCCGAGTTATACACTCCGATGTCGATTAATCCAAAAATGAAGTTGTAAATCGGCTGCAGTTGTAGAGGTCTTCAGAATGCAAGTATCTGAAAAAATTTTTTCACGTTAAACTAGATGACTTTCCCCGTACCATGAACAAGGATCTTTTAAAAATATTGAAAATTAAAAAATGGCAGTGTTTTGTAAAAAAAAAATCAAATTTTCACCAAAAAAAATGCTCGTGTTTTGCCCGGCAAATTTATATTTGTTTAAATATCGAAAAGATCCTAGTTCATGGTATGTAAAAACATGTTACGACTATTCGTGCAAAATTTCAAATCGATTCGTTAATTTTTCTTTGAGTTAGAGTTGCAGCCGTTTTTGAAAATGCAGTTTTGAGAAAAACGCTTTTAAAGTTTTGACAACTGATTTGTGGTTATAAAATTTAATTTTTCATACGTGCAGTTATTCTGTGATAGTTATTCTTCGATAGTATGCTATCGAATTAGGAAAAAAAGTCGATTTTTTTGAAAGTGAGAAACTAGAGTAGCCCCTTAACAAAATATTTGAACTTTCTACCAAAGATGTCCTCCCGGGTTTTTTAAAAAAAGGCTTGATTGGCCAATCAAGTTTGAGCAGTCCCTATCCGAAAAAGCTTTAAATTTTTAAATTTTTAATTTCTACCAAATATTTAAATTTTTAACCAAAAATTTGAATTTTCAACAAACAAGATTAATTTTCTACTAAAAAGACGACTTTTCAACAAAATGCACGCATTTTCTACCAAATAGTTCAATTTTTAACTCATACAATGTACAGGATAATGTTTCAACCAAAAATGGAATAGTTACATTCTCAGTTAAAAATTCTCATAAAAAATAAAGAACTTTGAACAAACAAAAAAAAAGTTTTTTCAACAAAATTGTTAAATTTTCAACCAAAAAGATGATTTTTCTACCAAGAAGATTAAAGTTCTATCAAAAGAAACGAATTTCCAACTTATCCAACATGCAGGATAAAGTTATAACCAAACATGGAATAGTTAAATTTTCAGATAAAAAAAATTTAATAAAAAAAACAATGAATTTTCAACTAAGTTGTTAAATTTTTAACCAAAAAGATGAATTTTAACAAACTACATGATTTTACAACAAAATAATGCAATTTTCAAGCTGAAAAAACGAATGATCTACAAAAAAGTTGAATTTTCAAAAATATGATTTTTTTAACCAAAAAGTTTAATTTTAAACCAAATAGTTTAATTTTATACCCAATTGTTGAATTTTCAAGCCAAAAAAAGATGTCTTTTCTACAAAACAGTAACATTTTTAAGATAAAAGTTCATTCAAATGCAAATAGTTGAAATTTTCAACTATAATTATTAATCCTTGAAAAAAAAAAAATTTTTTTACAAAGTAGTTCAAGACGAATTTTCTACCAAATAATTTAATTTTAAACTAAAAAAAAATTCATTCTTAACGAAGCGTGTAACCGCTAATATTTCAACCAAACAATTATTGCATTTTTAACCAAAAAGGATAAATTTTCAACCAAGAAGATTAAATTTCTACCAAGAAAGACGCATTTTCAACCAAATATATGATTTTCCAACTAAAAAGTTGAACTTTCAACTAAAAAAGATAAATGGAAAAACAATATAATTAAATTACTAACTAAAAAAGATAAATTTTTAACTGAAAATGTAATAGTTTAATTGTCAGTTTAAAACATGAATTTTCAACCAAACATAAAACGCATTTTCATCGAAATAGTTAAATTTTCAACCATACAGATGAAAGTTCAATAAAAAAATCTCAAAATTGAAAAATTTCAGACTGAAGTTTTGAAAATTGGATAATTTCGTTAGAACGGAGTTGAAATTGTGTCATTATCAATTCAAAGCGTTCAAAATTGAACAATATTATTTTGAGTTGAAGAATCTCGAAATGGAATGATTTCAGATTAAAATTTCTAGGATGATTATGTGCATTCGTTCTTCGTGGTCCAATCTCTACTTTCAAAACTCGAATGTCGAAAAAGCCGGCAAAGATCGAGAGACGGTTTTCTGCAGTTTTCCTCTCCCCTGGCCAAAAGTCCAGCAAATACACTGGCTGTGATTAAATTCATACAGTGATTTTAAGCCCACCTTATTAAAAGAAAGGTGTCTTGGCCCATTGATCGTGCCATCGCGTTTCTCCTTCTCTTCCTCTTAAACTGCATTATTTCACTCCGGTAGTGGAATTCTATAATTTGGAAAGATGCTAGGAGATTCTTTGAATTTGATGATGGGTCAACGAGGGGCGAAATTTCAACGAGTTTGAATAGTCGTTTCGTTGACACGAAACCGGATCGTTTTTATTGGTTTTCATTAGCCCGGTTTTCAAATTCTGATCATCGATCATCCTCTCGATTTATGTGAATTTGGACCATATTGTATCGTCAGAACTTGACAAAGTGAATCTGTTAGGTATAAGAGGATTTCTATAATTTCATTGGTCATATTATTTTGCTGATCGAAACTGGTATTTTAATGTGTCTTTTTGAATTCGTCAGATCATATTATACTTGCTCATCATTATTTTTTTGCCTTGTTTTGCTTACGATAAAACAATTTTACATACTTTGGCTTTTTGAAATCTAAACGCGTATCTCCGAAATGCCAATAAGTTTTATTCATTTTATTAAAAATTTAATTTGCTTTTCGGCTCAGCTTTGACACAGAACTGTCAAGGAGGATCCTTATCCTATACCAGTTTACCTGAGTCAAAGTGTCTCAAACACTGTAAAAACTAGAGATCTCTTTTTTTACGGTATCATTTTTTGCGTGTCCTGTTTTTGAATAGGATAACTTCATGCTGTTATTTTCAATGCAAAACAAACGATTCAGGGATCCCATCAGTGGTCTCATTTCAGTACCACTCGAGACTGTTTTTTCGGAGTCTTATTGTAATACCTGAAACTAGCCCTGAAATAATCATTCATTTTTACAGTGAAGAGCTGTTGCTTCTTGCACAGCAGAAAAAAGGGGTTCCTCGAGGTTCAGATTTTTCGAAACGATTCCTTCCAACTAAGATTTTGTTTGAAGGGGCCATGCATTTTCTGTCAGTTTTCCGTCGAAATAAAAACAGAAACACCAGGCGATCCTGGGTCAGGCTGCACCTGTGGATTGTGAAGACCCCTGATCTAGTCACTCTAGTCTCTAGTCTAGTCTAGTCATAGAGTCTAGTTCAGGGATCTCCGAAGGTAGATCCTGTATCTACCGTTGATCCCAGGCCAATAGGTCGGATCTACTCAGCTTTGACGCAGAACTATGAAGAAAGATCCCCATCATTTCCCTGGGTTGAAGTACCTCAAAATGTTGCTTCTTTCTCAGCAGAAAAAAGGATCGCTATGTGATCTTGGGTTGGTTATCAGCTAGTCTGGTATTAGAGAGCCAGGCTGAGTAAAATTTGATTTGATCATAAAAAAATATGATTGAGCAACATTTAGAAACTTTTATGGAAAGCTGATTAGGACCTGATGTTGTCCAGGGTATGCCTTCCAGATTAGAAGGTTTAGACGAAGCTTTTGATAACTCAATTGCTGGAAATACTAGATAGCAACTGTTAAGCAATTCTTAGACACTTTTATCTTATAGGAAGTTGATTAACAATTGATCTGGGCCAGGTCAGAAATTAGACTTTAGACTGCTATGACATTTCTCCACAAGGACTATTGAAAATTCAAGAACATTTCAGTCACAATTGTAATCTGAGGCCATTTGTCGGTGAGCAGACTATTCTTTATAATTACGGTGATGGAATGAAACAATGCAAGGTCTAGTACATAGATCTGATCTGGCACTGGTACCCACATATGTATGTACATTGTACGAGGATTGTTTACGAGTGGAATGCACTAAGAAGAAGCAGACAAGGCATACCGGGACCATGCATCGTTGGCTGGTAAACATTGGACCTGAGGGCTGCGATTGATTGTGGTCGCACGCCAGTCTTTCGAGTCGTGGATTATAATTTACAAACGAAAAGGGACGTACACCATAAACGGCGACGCAACGTCCGCCGTCATTGAAATCAAGCATCACCCGCCAACAAATGTGCATTCATTAGTGACTCAGGCTTGTAATCAAAATCTACTCGCTGTCATAATTAAATGATAAACACACATTCATTTCAGCAGAGAAAAACTTGTTTGATTAAATGCAACTTGAATGAGCTTCTTTCTTTAATATTTAGTCCAAATTTCTGATTATAAGAACTCGAAAGGATCTAAATATAGTTCTATTCTATTATATTCTATTCTGTAATTTCATGAATCGCCAATTTATTATTTAGTGTGATTACAGACACTAAAAACCTGAAAATACTGGAGAAAGTATGGAATTTTGAAAAATCCTTTGGAGAACATGAAAAAGGCATGGAACTTTGTTGTTTGAAAAAAAAGTGTAAGTTTAAAATAACCAATTTGACATTGGTTGTCTAAATTCGAAACGAACTACTCAGCTTTTTGAGTTGGTTTAGTAAGTAATACTATCTGGTTTAGCATATTATTTATAATTATTTTGAATTCACTTGAGCTTCTCTATATTTGCTTGAATTGCTTTGAATTCCCATTGAATTTTTTTCAATTCCTTTGAATTCTTTTAACTTCCTTGAAATATTCTGAATTCCTCTGAATTCATAAAAATTCTCTGAATTATCCATTCCTTTCTGTACGTAAAAGAGTTCCATTTTCCTATTGTTTGAAGCAAATTTGAAGAGAGTTGCTAACAAAAACCATAATGATGGTATTATTTAACAGAGAAAGAATTGTTATTTATGAAATAAAAATATAAACAAAACTTTTTTGCTCAACAAATTTGATCCGGTGTCGACAATTTTTGCATATGATATCTTACCAAACTTTGAAAAATTCTGCGACTTTAATTAATTATGGCTAATATTGTGGGTGACTATGCATTTCAACAATTTCCTCGAGAAATTAAAATCAGTCATTAAATTTTCCAAAGAAATTACAATGGTCAATCCCTCTCTCGAAGAGTAATTAAACCTATAATTCGGCAAATCAGATGCAGACCGGAAATCATTTATTACGCTTGCGACGATGTTTATCGTTTATCGGCAATCGAGCATTTCCTGTCGCCTCTCTGAGACCATATCGATCCCTTAGGTCTTAGAAGGAAAACAAAACCGTTTACAACATGAGGTGTGTATACTATATTTATTACTGTTAACCGGTTTGTGACCGTGAATTAAATGGTCGCATACCGCGACTCTATTAAGCTCGTTACGCGTGGTGACGACCAATTACTCCGCGAGCCCAACTCCAGTCAAACCAAGTCAAACTTCTCCAGTCTCCACCCACGGAGTAATGCACTCGGCCCTCCCTACACTGTTAGAAATTTCTGTAAGAATTTTTAAAGACGCGTCACTAAAGCGTTATGCAGAAAACGTTTCTAAATTTGCCTAAACAGGAACAGAAATTTCAGCAACGGAAAGTGCATAAAGCTTTAGTCATATGTTTCAGAAAATTCTGTTATAATTTAGTAATTTTCAGTTACTGTAACTAAACATTTGAAGGAATTACAAATTTTTTTCGGTTCATTAATTTTAATATAAAATATATAGTCTATGTTTGTCCTGGCAATATAAATAGTAAGAAAATAGGAGGGAGAAGTTAATATAAACATATTTGATTCATTGAGTATGTTATATAAACTAGATACATACGTAGTCATTTACATATAAATTTCGCTCAGGTATAGTCTTACTATAATTTATATTGTTAAGACAAATATATACTTTAAATTTATATTAAAATAATGAAACAACGGAACTACTAAAAACTGCAGATATAACCTATCTATCCAAGAGGGTGTACTTTGACGTAAACAGCGGACTCACCATTCAATTGAAACCTGGATTAATTATTAATTTCTGTAGCTGCTGCTGGTTCCTGGCGGTCCTGATGAACCTTTTTCGAAAGTTTATTTACGAGGCTTCCAGGTCGTTGCCTTTACTCGCGATTTCATTACTTTTTTCAGTTTCTTTTTGCCGTTCAAATTTTGAATCATTTTCACGCTTGAAATCATTCAATATCGGAAAAAATAGGTTTACTGCATCGTTATAATTCAAAACAACCTTTTTCAGTGCATTGCCGCCCATGACCACAACCACCCTCCTTTGTCCGCTTCGAACGCGATCGAGAAGCGAGGAGTGCGCAGTTTCGAACTGCGCACTTCTTTCAGTCACGATACCTTATATTTCTGTTACCATTTAGGAATTTTAGGAAATTATTTGTAATTTTCAGATACCGTATCTGAATGTTAATAAAAATTTAGTAAATTTACTATAAAAGTTACTGAATTTCGTTTTCAGCAACCTAATTTAGTAAATTTCAGTTAGTATCCTAAATTTCTCGGAATTTCCCTATCATTTCTCACAGTGTATATGAGTAAACGACTCAATGTATTGAATTTTCAACAAACAAGATTAATTTTCTGACCAAAAAGATGAGTTTTCATCAAAATACATTACTTTTCTACCAAATAGTTGAATTTTTAACTCTTGAAGGGTAAATTTCTAACCCCAAATGAAATAGTGAAATTTTCAGTTAAAAAAATTAATTTTTATACAAAAAGGTGAATCTTGAATCAATACGAATTTTTAACAAATGAGTTCAACTTTCAATCAAGTAGTGGAATTTTCAACCAAAAAGATGAATTGTCCCGGAAGAAGATTAATTTTCTATTCTTAAATTTTAAAGCGAAAAGTATAAATTATCTACAAAATGGTTAAATTTTCAACCCGAAAATATGATTCTAT